>JAIUZE010002233.1:0-72698 GCA_022085475.1 Heliosperma pusillum
CCAATTTGAATTTTTTTTCGAGTTAGGTTTGCTAATCCGTCTTTTTTGAGCATATAGTTGTGTTTGTGTGTTTTCTTTACTTCAATTAGCCATGTCTAGATAAGTAGGACCTAGCAAGCGTCGTAGAGAACCCCGTCTTGTTCGACAACCCGAAGTAGAAACGATTCCGAGTAACCCAACCTACCCTTGGATCGTTTTTAGCACGCAAGAGCAGCATGACCGTTTTGCCATGCTTATGGGTCGTCCTATGGACCCTACTCGCTGTGTGTGCCCCTCCGTTCTCCGTTCCCTCGGTTTTGATAATGCCATGTTTGATATGTTTGACCGAATTGGGTTCGGTGGGCTATATTCTCTTAATGAGCTTTCGTATCGACCTTTGACACTAGAATTTTTCAGTTCCTATGATTGGGACGAGACCAATAAACGTGTGTCTTTTAGGTTGCTTAATCGGGATTTTGTGTTGTCATATGCCGAATTGGCAAATCATTTGGGTCTTTCTGTAGGTGACGATGATGCTTTTATTGCTATTCCTTTCGGCTTTCAAGTCGTTGAATATTTTCGTTTATTTACTGGTCTATTCCATGAAGGCAAAAAGCGTGTTAATTGTATGGCGGGTTAAAATGATGTTGCAAAAAAAACATTTCCTGTTTCTGAGGTTATTTTTGCGTTTCTTTAGCCTCCTTCTGTTTGCCAGGAAGGACCTGAGTAAGTTAAATTCTCATGAGGTTTTGTTACTTGCTTCTACCCTCAACCCCAAGCATGAGAATGATTTTTATTTCCACCCGATCGGGTTGGTGTGCTATGCTTTTTGGAGAGTTAATTCCCCCACCCAACATTCTTTAGACTGTGCTGCCTTGGTCACTAGGTTGGCTAGGAGACTTACTGGGTTCGGGGGAGACCGTAGATATACACCAATGACCCCACTTCATGCCCCTATAGTAGACGAGGAATACCTCCGCCACACACTATGCTGGATTAATGCGTTAGGAGACGCTAGATTTCAGTGGCGAGTACGGGGGACCCAGTGGATAGCTCTTCCTGATAGGGATAACTACCTACCTTCTACAGAGCAGTTACCCACCCATGATCCTGAGACTGGACCTACCCCTCATCCTCGTTCTTATGTGGTTCCACCTGAGATTGTTTTTACTTTGGCCGAGAACCGTCGACCTCGTCGGCGGATCACCCCATCTATTTATGCTCAGACTACCACCACCCCGGCTCCACACTTTGCACCCACCCCAGCTTTTTACCCTTACCCTCCACCTGCTTACACCTATGATCCAGCTTTGGAGAGGGAGATTAGGATTCACCAAGGAATTAACAATGACTTGGTGATGAGGGGACTTAATTTGGGAGAACCTTATGCGGACCGATCTTAATGCCACTGCTGGTTGGACTCCGCCGAGCTACTACCGAGGTCCGGGTTATGAGACTGGTGTGTTCCACAATTATGGGGTGACTGCTCAACAGTTTTCCCAGGAGTTTAGTCACGACTATGGTTGCCTGGGTCGTTCTTGGTATACTCCTATCCAACCGGATGCTCCAGTTGGTGGGTTTGGTGACCCAACTCGGGCTTCTTCTTCTGGTGCTGCTCAGTGGGGTGGTGGTGATGATGATGATGATGATGATCAGGCGCAGTAGTGGCAGCTGGTCACTACTCCCCCATTTTGCAGCTGGTTTGGGGGAAGCTATGTCTATAAGCTGGTATTATCTATCCTTGTACTTTCTTTTATTGTATTTTCGTTTAGTTATTTCCCATTCCCTTTTGTTAGTTGTGTCCTTTAGGTTGCTGCTGTTGGTTGATATGTGATTGCTGTGCTGTTAGCGTCACACTGAGGACACTGTGACATTTAGGTTTGGGGGAGAGTCTTTATTTATGTTGTGTGTTTATTTCCGTTGTGTTTAAAAAAAAATCCATAAAAATTGAAAAATTTACAAAATCCAAAAACATGTTTTCATTTTATTAGGTCGAGTCTTGGTGAATTGAATTACAATGATGATAATTTGCATTGTTTCTGCTTTTGAATCTCAAATAAGTTGTCCATGTACATTGTTTTGACTTACTATTTTTGAAAACAAAGCTCATAGTACCAGTCTTGACCGTTTTTGACATACCTTATGCTAATTATATTTGGCAATTTTTCTTGGATCTTGAATTACTCTGGTTTATGCTTCCGGGCTATTTTGAGGCAGGTCGTATAAAGCTCAAGTTCTTGGAGTAAATATTTTTTCTCCAGATTTGCTGCTGAGCCTGCTGTGTCTGAACGATTTTTTCGTTTTGACAGTCCTTTTTCCTAGTCTATTTCTTTCTTTCTTAGTAGACACTTGGTTGCTCTCCATACTAGCCCAGGAGAGCTCTAACCAGGCTTGTGTCTACTTTGAAGAAAGATTTGACCTAGAATCTCTCTCAGCCACACTTTCATTAATAATAACTCTCAAAAGCATTGATTTTAGATATCTTTCTAAGTCTATTTTCCTTGCTCTTGGTTGTAAGTCTTTGTTATTGGCATGCTTTTGGACAGTTACTTTTATTAGTTCCGTCGAGTGTTGCCATGGCTTTTCCATTAGCTTGATTTCAGTCCAAATTTTTGTTGTACTTTTTTCAACTTATGGTTGTATTTTGCTTGTAATTTGCTCATGGATCTTGTTCTGTAGCTTGTTAACTCATGTCATTTTTTATAGTACCATCTTTTATTGGGTGGTTGTACGGTCGATGTATTTAAGTTTGTTAAACCATGAATATTGCCTTTTGGAATACTAGGGGTACTAAAAGAAAAAACTCATGTGAGGAAATTAAATTCCTTTGTTCTTTAAATGAAATTAAAATCTTAGCTATTTGTGATACTAAGTCAGTTAATAAACCTGAACCACCTTTTGATAACCAAGTTGGGATTTAATCAATGTGATTTTATTCCAAGTGTTGGTTTATCGGGGGGTATTTGGTTATTTTGGAAACAATCTATCTCCATGAATTTCTCCTTTTCTGTCATCCGTAAGTCGAAAAGATTCAAATGCAAAGTTTTCTTCTTCCATCATCTGTCCACGATAGATTAGACAAAATTAATAGAGATTTTCTTTGGAACAAGAATCTTTCGCAGCGTACCCCTAACTTGATTGGTTAGCATAAAGTGTGTTTACCAAAATGGACGGGTGGACTAAGTATTAAAAATTCAGAAGCAGCTAATAAAACTCTCCAAATGAAACTTATATGGAAAATTCTTACTGTTAAAGAAAGTATTTGGGTTAAGGTGATAAATAAGAAATACTTGAAAAGTTGCTCACTTTTTGAGCATAAACATAATTCAAATAGCTCTTGGCAATGGCGTAAACTCATGAGTTTTCGAAACCTTTTTAGAAAAGGTTTAAGATGGCAAATTGGGGATGGTAGTAGCGTTAAA
This sequence comes from Heliosperma pusillum, assembly GCA_022085475.1. Classification (NCBI taxonomy): domain Eukaryota; kingdom Viridiplantae; phylum Streptophyta; class Magnoliopsida; order Caryophyllales; family Caryophyllaceae; genus Heliosperma; species Heliosperma pusillum. The sequence continues at coordinate 3,402 of JAIUZE010002233.1, forward strand.
TTTTGGTCTGATAATTGGGTCTTTTCTTACCCGCTTCTTACTAATCTTGATGCTTCTAGTGATCCTGATCTTAGTCTGTTGGTTAGAGATTTCATAACACCGGATAAGTAGTGGGATGTATGTAAATTATCCGCCTTAGTAAATATTGATATTGTCAATCAGATCGTTAATATTCCTTTACCTCAAAATGGGATTCCGGATACTCTCTTTTGGGGTCTATCAGTGGACGAAAATTTCTCTACAAAAATTGCTACATGGCTAGCACAAGGATTGGTAAATTAGAATGTTAATAAATGTGAATTTTACTGGATTTGGACTCTCAATATTCCTCCAAAGCTAAAGTTTTTTCTTTGGAAAGCTTGTGTTGATGGTTTGCCAACAAAAAATAGACTACTTAGAAGTCATATTATTCTCCCGCCTAACTATGTTTTGTGTAATATCATCTTGAGAGTAAAGAGCATTTCTTTTTCAATTGTCCTGTAATTGGTTCAATTATCAAAGATTTTGGCATTATTAGTTTTAATAATTTTTTTTGCAAACTCTTATAATAGTTCAAGTCAAAGTTTTGTTACGAAGCTCAACTCTTTCAAAGAATTCATTCCTAACCTTGACTTCACTACCATTGTTTTTATTTGGTGGAATGCATGATTTTTTAGAAATGATATTAGTTTCAATAATGTTCAAATCAATTTTAGCAAGCTTACCCTTTTATGTAGTAATAGCATTGAACTTTGGAGTAAGACTCGGATGAAAGATCTCAATAATCCCGAGAAAGACGGCTCAGTAAGAAATACAAATAATAATAAAGAAGAAATTTATTGGGAGAAGCCTATAAACGGTTTTTTTAAACTAAATTTTGATGGATCAAGAACTAATGGCAATAAGGCTGCTTTAGGATATGTCATTAGAGATCATATTGGTAAAATAGTTTTGTTAGGAGCTAAAACTTGTGGATCTAGTAGTATTCTGGTTGCAGAAGCTCTTCCAATAAAAGAAGGTATTCTAGGTGAAAAATCTTTAGGAATTTTAAAGTTAATAATTGAAGGTAATAATTTATGTGTTACCAACTCGATTCGCAACACTTGACAAATTCTGTGGGAAATTTAAGTATTGTTAAAGATGCGAAGTTTGATCTTCCTTGTTTTGAGGAGGTAATAGTTAAACACTGTTACCGCGAGGCCAATAAAGTTGCTGACTTTATGGCTTCCATAGGACACTCTTGATCAACTCTTTCAAGATGGTTTCATAGTCCATGCCTTCCACTTAATTTACTCATCCGAAAGGATGAAATAAGTTGGTCCTACAATCGAGGAGCGACCTAGTTTTCTTACCTAATAAAAAAAATAAAAAAAATAAGATTTCTGATTTTGCTAAAAGAACTAAGTTTAACGATGCCTCCTCTTAACAGATCATTACATTGTTAACTGAAAATATCATACACTGATGCACCATGGTATATAATTTTGTTTTAACTTCGTCAACTCATTTATGGCTTATAAATACACAATGTACTACCACCATGAATAAGGTATCCGTGTTATCACTTTGTCGATGTAAACAAGTCCTTGTGACAATTAGGCGTTTATACTTTATAACATCTCACACTCCCTTTCCTTTTAACAATATTTTTGGATTTTTTTTTGTCATCAACTAGCTTTAATTTAAGGTCAGTAATAAACAGCTTTTCGTCTTTTTTTGGCTTTCAACTACATTTCCTATTTTTTTTTTAAGACTACCAAAAATCCACTTGCAGCGAAAGAAAGTCAACTTTTTGGCATTGACTTACTATTCTCCTCTTTTCACCAAATAAAATTTGCAAAAAAGCTCATCTCCATTCCCAACACCTTATCTAAGTCTCTTGCAATTAATGTCATCGCATCAATCATCTTCGTCGTCACCTTTACTGCAACTTTCACCTCCGGCCTCACTCTTTGACAACCTTCTTGACTTTTCATGATTCATCAACTTAATGTTCATTTTAGTCATATTAAAAGGGATGTGTTTTTTCACATGCGAATTTTACTCTTTCACATACGTCTTTTACAAATTTACCCTTGTCATTTTTTCCTCTCTCGTTCAATTGATTTTCTTTCATCTCCCTTTCCTTTACATCCCTTCGGCAACCACTTTGTCTGACCTTACTCCGGTCGTCCCATGTTTCTTCTTAGCTTGGTGTTAATTAGCTTCTTAATTTTACTATGGTTTCTAAAGCAAAACAAAGTCAAATTTGTAGGTACATGATATTTTTCGAGGTTTGATTTGGCAACATTCAATCGTTAGCGGAATTTTTCATCCGGTATCATATTGTTAGGCTATAAACTATGTTACAGTATCTTTAATCATTTAATAGTTTTATGAAACATTATATATATATACCGATGTTATTTAAAGGTTTTATTGTACAAATTTGCAGGGGCATGATCACATATCGTCTTGCACATTTGCTAATTTTCATATACTACTAACATGTTAGTAATAATGTAATTAGATGATGAATATCAAAGCAATGACATAATATTATAAATCCGAACTCATCCGGTCCAACATGAAATAATATAGCCATAATGGAAATGAACCGAGCAATATGAAACAAATATCATTTATTTAACTTTTTTTATATTCAATATGAGATATATGTTTTTTATTAAAGGCAAACAAATCAATGAGACGGGGAAGTAAATCTACAATTTTGCTTTATGTCTTGAGAAGTTCTAATTAATGCGATTTTCCACAACAAAATAATCCACTATTTCACAAATTTCTAATAGGTTAGATTACCTGTGTCTTTTAAGAATCAAACAATTAATCTTAGGTGCGATTTGGAGGGGTGGGAGTAGTTTATCGATAAGTGGGGTTGTTTCAGGTCAGCATAAGGCTAAGGCATGTCCCTGGGTTCCGAGGGTGGGAACTGGAGAATGCTAATTGAAGGGGCGAGGGGTGACTAAATTTGTTAAATGAGTTCCTTTAAAAGCATTATGAAATAAAAATTTTTATTTCATAATATACATAAATAATTATTTAAGTTCATTAAGTGTAATTCAACCCATTTCAGTTCTCTTAATTTTAGTTCAGCCCCAATAAGTTCAGTTCAGCTCACTTCATCTAATTTTAGTTCAGTTTATCTTGTTTCAGCTTACTTAAGCATGGGATCGAGTTGTACGTACTAGGAATGTACCATTTCTCAGATTTCATGCATATATAGGCATGTTGTGCAACAGAAATACTAACCAAAATCAAAACAACTTATTATTTATCCCTCTCTTCCAAATTATCCCTCTCTTCCAATTTATCTTTCACTAGTAACTCTTAAGTCTACACTCCTTATCTTTTTTTTTTTATATTTATTTTTCTTTTAACATTATATCAGGCATTGGAAAGAACTTTTATAATATTCCTCCTTAGCTTTGCCATATTATATTTTGACAATCCATTACTTAAGGGGGACCTACAAAATTCCTCTTTTAGATGTATCTTTATTTTAGTTATCTTGTTTAAGTAAGAACTTGATCAATGATCTTAAATTGACAAATTAAGACGTCTTACAATATCACATGCTAAAAACATACATCGCAATATAAATTAATTAAGACGTTTTTAAAATTTATAATGCAGAATTTGTGTAATTTAATTACATGCAGTGTACGTAGTAGAGTTTGCATAATAAATTTTATATAGTTATTCTGACTTACGGAGTAGATATTGTTGTTTTTGTTGTAAATTTGGGTACACAAATTCTCATTGAAGACGGATCGACCCGTCTTAGACTCTTATCGTCTATTGTGTCTAACTTAAGTTTATGTGTTTATTAGCAGGTATAATGAATTATGTTTTTGAAAAGACTTGGGTTTTTGAGAGTTCGTCATCGGATGGTGCATAGTTATTTACAACCGGTGGTGCTTTATGCATTTCTCCTACTGGGTTGATTCTTACTGTTGCTCACAACCTAATAGTTCCCAATTATGATTTGATAAACTGCAAGTTTTACGGTAGACCAAGTGATCATACGGGGTTAAGGGAACTCGTACTTCTTGCCAACTCCTGGAATTTCGACCTTGCTTTGTTACGAGTCAAAAACATTGCACAAGGTGAAGAATTCAATTACTATTCTCTTGAAGAGAATGGTGTTGAAGTCGACATCGACGAAAGAGTTATTGCATATACTCACCAAAACAATAACCTTTTCACTAGAAAATTCGGGATAACATGTTATCCATTTCCTGAAAATGTTGGCCATACTTTTCCTGACTTAACCGACGAAACGACCTTGGAAACAGCTGGGTTTCCTGATGAAAATACGCGAACAGATGAAGACTATAAAACGCTTGATTGTGTGGCGGATGAAATGAATTCTGAATTTATGAAGTTCCATCCCAGACTTCCGTTAGTTCAAGTGGCCGGATTCGACGACGAGGAGGGGTCTTCTGGGTTCCCTTTTTTCAAGGTACAAGGAGGAAAACTGCTCGGTCTTTATTTTATCTCCAAGGATAATTTTCAATATCTCCTTCCAGTGGACCTCCTCAAGGCTTTTGTTGCTCTGCATGATAATTAGGATCCGAACTCGGACTGGGACTCGGACTAAGACTCGAATTCGTTCATGATCAACTGATCAATTATTGTATTCCCCCTTTTTTAAAAAAAATATGAATTCAGGTATTGTATTTCGTATTTCTGCCATTTGTGTTAGCATGTACGAGTATTAGTACTTGTACTTCTTTATTATTATTGTACTCTCGGAGACTCGTAGTTTAGTACTCCGTAACTAGTAGTTAGTACGTATTGTAATGGGGATCCCTTTTTCTTATGTACGCGGTCTGGTCGGTTAATGTATGATTCACTTATTGTACTCGTATAATATAGTAAGTATTTGTTTAGGTTTTTCTTTTTATTACCGAGTATAAGTGTAATCAATTAATCAATCATAACAAAAATTATATAATTTTAAAAAAAAAATATATTCAAAATATATTCAAGTGTAATCAATTATTTTTTTGTTTTGTACAAGCTCATGGAAATTTAGTATATTACCATGTGTTGGGGATACAGTAAGTAGATTATACATCTGATGTATTACCACATATAATGTAATTTTCGATCTTTATAATAAATTTTTGAGTTTTGTATTAAAAGTTTAATGGATATTTTACCGTGTACCCCTAAATTTGTTGGTATTCTATATTGTACCCCTCCCTTTCTTATAAACTATGTTGTACCCCTAAACTTCTTAATTATTTCTCAACGATGACCTCCTTCAACGCTACATTAGTTTTATTGCCTTCAAACAACCGTATTTCGACTTTGAATCAACCTCGCTAATGTCTTATTACTATCCTCTATAAGTTGCATCTTAAATCACTTTTATTAAGTAAAAACTACTATTAAAAACCTTCGGGTTGTGAAACATGAAATGATAATGGAGATTTCGTAAATTGTTTATTAGATTTGTATACTATTTGATGAGTTAATGAGTTAGTCGACGAACTAATAAGTAATTGAGTAGGTTGTCGAGTATTGGGAACGCTAAAGGGACGTTTTATTAGCTTAATTAAGAAACTGACTTAGGAAAAACTGTAACACCCCGGCCCAAACCCTTTGTCGGGAACGGTCACTCACGCTAACTCGTCAGGCTGTACATGTGTACATGGCTCACAGATCAACACGAGTGCTTTTCAGCGCATTTTATCCTCACTCATGCGCATCCTGTAAACCTTCCCAGGAGGTCATCCATCTTAAGACTACTATCAGTCAAGCACGCTTAACTTTAGAGTTCTTTTGCATAGATAAACAGAAAAGAAAGTGCACTTTGTTGATATGAGTAGTACTTGCAATCCCTTTAAGCACTAGTCAGATTTTAAGTCTATCAATGGATCTCTTTAGGCGCACGGCACGCATGCAGTATTACAAAAACGATCAGAACGGTCATTGTATAGACTAATGTAGAAAGTCTGGGGCACACCATAGATTTTTCTAATTGTTGGGGTACATCATAGAAAACAAAAAACTCGAGAGTACACCGTATAATATCCAATTTTTTTTTTTGAGTTTTACTATAAAGTTTTTGAGTTCATTAATTTGAACATTAATCTCAAAAAATTACAATAAAACTAAAAAAACATAAAATATAAGATTTAAAATGTAATTTATAAACTTTAAAAAGTTCGAAAAAAATGCAGAAAAACTCAATTTCATACTAATATAAGGTAGTATCTCATATGTAAAATTTTTTTTCCCTAGGGGATATGGTATAATCAATAGAGATAATATATTGATACTTGGCATAAGAAAACTTGTCTTACCAATATTAGTGTAATTGTTAGAATCACAACTTAATAATACAAACCTTGTGAATTATTATCTCTCTATGTTTTAGCTGAAATCATTTTGTTACTACAAATGAAATGGGTAATTTAAACCAATCTGCTATTCGACGTGGACAAATTACTAAATAACGTCGACAAATGTAATGAACTTTCTAATTTGCTCATCACTATATGGTCTCCAACATAAATCATAAAGTAACTTTTCAAAAAAATTCTAAAAAACATTTAGGAGGATTATAATAGAATCGTTATCTTTTTAATAACTGTTTCAATTTCGCCACCAAAATCAACGAATCAAAGACGAAAGTAATTCTAAACTCATTATTTTTTATATTAATTTTAAAATTTAGGAGGATTATAATAGAATTGTCATTGTTAGAACGAACTGTGTTGAACGGATTAGGGTAGAACGATCCACGCGCCTAAAATTATACTAAGAACAATCCATGTCATTAATTTTTTTTGCAAAAAAAAAAGTCCCGCTCGTGTATAATACGCGTGCAAATGCTATACACCTTTGGACGTGTACTATACACGTCCATACCTAGGTCCAGACGTGTACTATTCACGTCCAGTTATTTTTCATTTTTTTTCGTCTTTTAAATGGCGTTAAAAATTATCATTTTCAACAATAGATACTAGATTCATCGTGGTTACGTCACCGGTCGACATGATGAAAACCGTCTAATTTTGTCTTTTAATAAAAAAAACGTCTTTAAAAATTTCAAAATTAGTTTTATTTAGAAAGAGACTAGAGAGGGTGTAAAGTGAAAGATTATGAGGGGCAAAGTTGGTAGTTCAATGCTAATTGTCGACTTCATTTATTAATGTGTCGACGTTCTTTAAGACGACCCATTCAAAAATAGTTTTGATTTTTGAAATGAATTAGAGGACGTTGCTTAAAGGGAAAGAGTTCAAGAAAAGAGAATGGGCCTGAGTGCACTAGGGACTGGATATATGTTTTGAGTTCTACTCGGGAAGTAGAATACTGGAATGAAAAACATCTTAGTGTTGGCATTACACAACATTTTCTATCTTCTTGCGCTCTCGTATTGTCTTTACTCGATTTGTAACTGCTAAGAAGTGGAAATTATCGATTCACAACATTGATAGCGATTAGCGTGACAAGGGACATGTATACTGTAGTTCACCTTTTTTTTTGTCTTTCTGTTAGTTTTATTTCTCGATTCTTAAACGGGAAGGTTCAAAATAATATGGAGTGTAATATACCTAAACAGGGTAAAAGGAAAGTCTTGTATGGTTTACAAAAAGAAAAAAGAAAACATTACAATCCTAGAGAGTAAAAAACGACCAGCACAACTGGACCATAAAACAGCTACCTAACAAGACATCGCCCAAGCCACAATGCAACTGTCAAAAATAGAATTCCTACCTTTGCTAATATATTCAAACACGCCGAAATTTGCTCTTCTTCAATTCGGCCAGCCCCGCCATCTTAGGGTTTCATGTGAATCTCAATTTAGACGTCCGATGAATTTGGGGCTGGATGAGTTAATCTAGTGTACAAGTGTAGTGACGAATGAATCATCTCACCAAATCAATTACATTTTTTCACATTAAGCCGGCAAGCATTGCTCCAGGATCCGTCAAATCTGCTACTGGGCTAGTGGGTTGTGCTTGTGCGTGTAATGGTTGGGCTTGAGAAAATGCTGGAATGGCAACTAGAAGTTCCTTTACAATTTCTTTCAACCTGTAAATCAGATAGCTTGTAAGGCTTCTGACTTCTCACAGTTCGAGCCAGATTAATATCAGGTCATACTAGAACACTTACTCAAATGTTAGTGCAGGATCTCCGGATGCAACTGTCATACGCAGTTGAGTTCTGTCTGCAGGATCGGTCTCTATTCTCATCTGTGCATTCATTTTTTAAGTTTTAAAAAAATGTATCAGTTGCCTGTTTGGATGGAGTCCAATTCCAATTCCAATTCCAATTAAAATCCTTCCAACATTGAAACGATTTGGAAGGAAACCACAAATTAAATGCTTCATTTTGCCCCTCCCTTTCCCTTCTCCTTCCATCCTCACCCACCCTGCCCGCCCCTTCCCCTCCAAAAAGTTATATCCAAAGTAGATTATGTGACATCTAGTGAGTCTAGTGTACACCCTACAGTATGGCTTTGTTTGGATGGAAAGAAAGCGAGGAATGCATTTTTCTCCCAGGAGGCAATTAAAAACCTTTTTAAATATAGGAAAACATTGAAGGCATGCTCCCTCCCTTCCCTTCCCTCTATTTTCACTTCCCCTCACATTCCACTTCGCTGAGTTCCCTCGCAAACATAGCAAGGAAACCGTGACGCTCCCATTGAAAAATTCCAAGAAACACCTAGTATTAATTGGCAGTGCAGTAGTCTATACAAGGAACTTGGCACTTCAGCAAGAAGGAAGCATCGAAAAAAAGTAGTGTTGGAAATCATACCAAGCATAACATGGCCCTAGTGCTTTCTGAATAAAATGTTGTACATGCTACTATGTTATTTGGATTAGGATCCTGCAACAATGTTTAAAAAATAAAAATAGACACGAAAGTCCATGAAATAAAGTGGTTCAGACTCAGAAAATGATTCAGGGAACTTACAAGTCCAGGGCAAACCATCATGTGATAGCTATTGAACAAATTTGCCATCTCCATCAACGACATAGGCTTAACACCTCTGACCTGCACATTTTTCCACCAGAAAACTTGTAACAACCAATTGATAAAACATCTAGGTCAGAAGGAAGAAAAAACGAAAATAACAATTTTCTTAAAAGATATGAAAATTGGACCGCCATATCATGTGGCAAAACAGATATAATTGGTGTAACCGGTAAGAAGGCTATCATGTATAACAGGGCCTAATGCGCACCTAATAGAGTAGCGGTTGCAGTTACCTATGTTTACAAAAAGATGCACCAACATATGTACTATATTTGTTAATGATGGCATTTAATATCTGCATCATATGCTACCACAACAGAAACAAAAGGCCAAAAGCCAGATATTTACAACTCATGTTCAAAGCCACTACTATGGAAATTCAGCTAGCAATAATTAGCAACTGGAGAGAGCAGCAAGGCAAACAGAAACCACAAACAAGTTTACACAAACCATTGACAATAAGACAATCACGTATGAAAGTTCTCTCTTAAATTGAATACATAGATACTCCTATAACATAGCGTCCTTCTATACCACTTATATCCTATTGGAACAATATATTAGCATTTCGTTATCCAGGAACTACATTTCATTTCTAAGCCACATATTATCTTAGAAATGGTGGAATGAAGATCATCCGTCACATCTCATATCCCATATAGAGTAATACATATCCAACTTCTTAATTCCCTCGTCAATTTGTCAGAAACATACATTATGTCGGGTTACAATATAGATCTAAAAGTTGAGAAGGAACATCACTTTTTGAGATCTTTCAATGTCCAACAATAAAATATTAGCAATAGGAATAAAATACACCTAGAGGAGGGAAGGTAGTCAACCAGATTCCTGGTTGATACTTAAGACGTCAGAATCTTTCAGATCAGAAATACAATATCCTATATTTATTCCATTCCAAATATGGAAACAGGGTTCACCAAAGTAAGGCTCAAAGGGACAGCCGGACAAGTGAAATGTAAAAGTGCTTTGCTTCGGGAGTATCTAAGCAGAAAAATGAATCCATTCTTCTTACTGCATAAAAACTATCCCCTCGATGTTGGATACATGAAGAGTTGCTTGGAGCGTCATAAAACTATCGCATTCAAGGTGACAAGCACATATATGAAACCAGTACAAGTTCATCATTTTGAAAAAAATAGGATGAAAAAAAGAAGTTAAAAAATGCACACCACTTCTTGGAGCTTTAAAGGTGGCCCTGACAGTGATCTCCATTGGGGGAAAAATTCTTCAGGAGACACTGTCATTATCTGCATGAACTTGTTCAAGACAGCTGGAATACGAAGCTTTACATTCACCTGTGGCTCATCAAACAGTTTTTGTCTTCACATGCTGTCACATATTCGAAGTTTTATAGACAGTTATGAATACAGAGAATAAGTACCATAGAACTCCCAAACATGTATGAAAAGTCAAGAACAGCAACATCCCTACTTGGGCGGAGATTCACTATTTCAAGCGGGCATTGTACCTACAAAAAAAGAGCAAAAAGAAATATGGAAATACGACGTCCGTAGTTGCTTTACGTAACACAATACACATACATTGGAAAAGCAGTAAAGATAGCAGAATGTCAGTCATCATTGCTGGAAACTCACCTGAGCTCTGGGAGGAATAGTCCCAGGCACCTGAGAAAGCTCTAACTTCAAATGAGTGGGAGGTAGTATGACTGCTTGCACCGACTCAAGAGAACCAGTATTCTTATTTCCCAAGAATAGAACCATACGCCCATGATGACCCCGCCAATCAGCTTTTATCCCAATCTGTAGACATTTGGAAAAGAGATAGCAAATGGCCTAAAGAGTCTAAAACGTGTAAATTGGCAATAAAATACTGTAAGAAATATACAAGCAATGGAAAACGAAAAAAATAATAGAGGACATTTATACTCTAGATAGCATTTCAAACCTGAATGTTGGGGTCCTCGTAGAGCACACCACTATCCTTGAGGCATAAGCTTTGGAACCTTTCTGCAATATTCCCTATAGGCTGCATTTATACACACTAAATCAGTCAATCACTTATACAGGATACTATCAAAGACCTCGTAAAGCACATTCAGTAATATTGAGCTTTTCCAATGACTGTACAAATTACTAACTTAGATAACATGTTATAGACTCGTAGCATTTCAAACATTACATACATGAGCTTTCTCAAGATAAAAAGAAAATAGACATCTACATTAAAAAGAAAGGTTGATCATAAACATCAAGAACATTTGTCTGCTTCTTTACCTGTAACTAGAAAGCTGCATCGATAAGACAACTTACTCAAGACCACAGGGTTTCACTTTGAAATACGCTTTTTGATATGCAACTATTGTTTTATTTTTCTGGTGAAGACTGCGAATCTGTTATGTTAACGTAGTATAATGTACAGGCCGTTGTAACCCTCTATAAAGTGAGGTTGATAACTTTATCGTCATCATAGCAGCGAAATAGATTATGAAAAAAGCTGTGATGAATAATTCAGCAGTATACACAATGAATTCTTTTGCAACTGTTTACTTTTAACAGAAGCAGTAGATATTTCAACAAGTTATGAGATATGACACAATCTCACTACCTGAACAGTATTTGTTTGCTCATCTACAGGGGCAAGAGCCAACGCATAGTCTACAGCTGAAGTGTCTTCAGTTCCTGATACCAACCCATGCTCTGACTGCAAGGGTGTAGCCGGAGGACCTTCAATAGCAAGTGGACCCAAAAGGTCACCAAGAAGATCAGGAGACGAGGTAGCCTGCTGGGAATCCACTTCAGCCACAGTCCCGTTTGATTGAGATAATGCTCTCTGCCTACTTTGCTCATCCTGCTGAGATTATACAATTTTAGGTAATACTTGAAGATACTTAGGAAAGTATTGTACAAGATGTTGAAGGTTCAAATGATAATCATCTAACCCCAGTAGTACTCATGGTTGGCATTTTCACGAGGGTAAGAGGACCAACAGGATGAGTTCCATTTGCTGGCTGCTGGTCAGTAACAACTAGTGCACTTGACATGTGCTGCTGGGCTCGCAACTTAATAGCACTCTGTTCTGCAGTATCAACTTCAGTATCTTCAGCTTTCTTGATTAGAGCAGACTGCAATAACATTGGACCAAATGAGCATCTAAATTATGGATGTCAGTTTCCAGGGAACACAAGTTACAAACAAGTACCTGGCGTTCAGGAAATTTTGGCATTTCAGCCAATATGTCTGCCAAATCAGTACCTTTCTTACTCAATGCAAGATACTCAACTGCACGTTGTTGGATTTCAGCATCAATGCTACTTTCGTATCTGAAATAAGTATTGTCACAAGCTCGAAGGTTAAAAAATAGTATAAATGAACGTGCATACATATTTATTAGCCTCCCTAATTTAAGATTTTAAGGCAACTTGAAGTGATTGGTCGACTTCGACTGAGAATGGCACAGGAGAGTTCTGAGTGGACGGAAATCACTTAGGTGAGTAAACTAAGTTTGATTTTACTTATAGCCTTACCATATTCCTTTTTAACTTTTCGGAAGGTTTTTATTATAGTTTGAACCTCTTCCTACTGTTCCCATGGTATAGAGTATTATCTTTTCTTCTTGATTTTTTCATAGCACCATAATTCTACAAGGCATGAAACACACCGAGGGGAGGATGACCTAAGATGACAAAGCGCAAGGCGCGCGTCTTATAGACACGAGGAAGACGCACAGTGTTTACAAAAAAATTTGTATCTTTAAGATAACGTATTGCGCCATATTTCCCTTTTTTTGTTTTTAAAGAGAGTAAGCATGTAAATGATAAACATTCGGGATTGTATGCCAACGAGAATGGCATAATTAAAGAATCAGAAGGAAAAAAAATATTGAAACTGCATAGTATTGCACCTTGCTGACAGTACCTCGTCTATAATGCGCACCTAGGCATTTTACTATTTTAGTGCCTCACCGAGCATTGAGGTTAAGTGTGCCTGAAGCGCGCTTTTTAAAACTAAGGGTTGCACTTATTCCTCCCATTTGATTCTTTTTTAGCTCTCATTCAAAAGGTTTCCTCCTATTTATGTTTTTACTCTTCATTTGTATCTTCACACAATTTTTAACACCTATCTAGCTTCATATCACTATCATGTTTTTCATTTTCTCCACTTTCATTTTTTTCCTACCGCAGAATGACGTTTCCATACACAATTCATTACAGTTGATAGTGAATCATTTAGAAGACTCACTTGTGAAACACTGCCCAGATTTGATTCTGCAATTCTGGGTCCGGATGTTCCATGTGCATTAAAATCTTCGCATATGTAGAGAGTAAAATAGCAATTGTGGAAATCCTGAAAAGAAAAATCTCCTTGAGACATCTGAAGCATAGACAGAACAGTGATGGGAAAAAGCCACGAGGAAACAATAACAAAATGATCTTACGAAACTGTTGGAAGCTTCTCATGAATAATAATAAAGAGTTCCTTGGGGCTACAGCCCGGCCGTCTGGCTAAAAGGTGGCCAAATTCCCCAAGTATGTAAGCACTGACCTGAAGCATATCCAAGAATAGTGCACAGCAACATCAAGAAGAGGGGAAAATTAAGCAGGCAAAAATACACAAAACAATCAGATATTCACCAATAATAGATGGTCAATGAAAGATTACAGCAGGCAAACAGTAGACCCTGAACCAACATAAATTAATCCCAATCGCATAATGTTTTGAAGGATAGGGCCAATAATTTGTAAGGCTTAACTTCCAACAGATAGATCCTAGATTCCATAGAACACCAACAAGTTATGATGTAAACATGTGCATGGATGGCTTGAGAAAACCATAAAAATTTCCACTTAAGTGCACTGATGTTTAGCCTAATTCCACTTTGGTGTCATGAAGTTTCACAAACCCAGTCTGAGGACCAAGTTTTAGAGCAATTTCTCACTTTAGTAACCTAAGGCGTGGGGTGAAATATTGATTAACGCCTTCATGTCGACAATTAGTCGTGACTATTGCTATAAATTGACCAAGGAAGCCTTGAAATGTGTTTGCACAGCGCTGTGCAGCTCATATTCAAGTATACGAACCTTAAGGTAGGTATAAAATATTCAAACGTCATATATATTAAAATCTTTTTTAGCATCAAGAAAAGCAAAAATCGACATTAAATAAAATACAAAGGTCAAAATTTCCAGTTTAAAACACTGTTTCGTGGTGCTTAAAACTTTTGTGATGTCGATAAAATTTTGGTCAAATTGCACTTTAGGTCACCAAAGTGGAACTAAGTCAAAATGCTGGAAACCTAAGTGGAACATTTTCCATACGTAAAAAAGGTTTAAGCAAACCAATTATTTAACAGTATATTCTTGACAACATCATGCCACCAATGTCGAATCATTATCTTCAAAACTACACAGCTCCTCTTTTAGTACTCTGGAAGTGCAAGGTACAGAGGTTGGAGAACCCACCTTAACCATTGTTTCATGTATAGCAGTCTTATCAAGATATTCCCTGGCCTTTATTGCTGCATAAGGCTGAAAAAAAAAGTAGGAAAAACTATTATCAGCAAAAAACCAAAAACTGATAAAAAGGAGCACAATGGCAAAATTTCGTACTTGCAAATCTTCATTGTTTGTGACGAATTGCACCACACGGAACCAGATGTCATCACTAACAAAATCGCCAGCTTTATCAATCAACTGAAGAATCACGTCCACATACCTGCATTTTTGGAGAAGTGAATAAACGCATTGCCATAAATGCTTATGAAACTGGAATCATGACTAAGTGATTCTACAAAACAGATATGACCCCACCTACATCCTTTATTCCCTTCCACATACGAGTAGTTCACTGTTTACATGGTCCTCAGGAGTCAAGCCTACAGTTGAAGAGACTTGCCATTTTTCACACAAGAATTACGTAAACAATGAACCAAATCTATGCCTAGACTACAAAAACCGTCTCAATGAAACACGATGCAGCGTCAAAAAGATTCCCACTAATAACCAAGCACGCCGATAATAATACATACTAGTAATAACTAAAGCAGAAAAAATTGGGAAGTACCATGACAAGTCTGGAGCAAATTTTTCTGCAAGTATGGCAGCCTTTAAAGACAGTTCTTCTCTCATTGCAAAATCTGCTGTGCTTAAATACTGCAAAAATATCATAAGTTCAAGCAGGAAAGTTTGCAACAAAGTTCAAGCAGTTGTCTTTCAGAACAACTTAGATTACACCTGAACAAATATAGCTTATTAATGTTAACCTGCAGTAATTCTTCAACGATTTCTTTTGCATTTGAAACATCACACATTCCATAAAGCAAATCAAGAGCACGCCGTCGGATGCTGCAAAGACAAACTATAATCAGCCGCTGTGCATCACAGAGGAAGCATATAGATTCGAGGAAGTTGGCTAGAACAAAAATGAAAAAGAAAGCTTGAAACCATCTAATCATTGATAATGAGCTGAGATAATGCTTCTTTGAGCGGGATTAAGGTGGCAGTGACGGATATTCTCATCACACATATAGCTTTTTTTGCATTCCATGAAAAGCTAGTGTCAATTATCTTGCAGCACGATTACATAGTTCTATACGTCATAATACAGCTTTCTTCGCATTCCATGAAAAGCTTCTTCAGCGAAATAGCAACTTATATCCACTAATACAGTTTTATATAAATGAATCTGATGACAGAAGGATGATGGCCAATGCAATCATCAATCAACAAGGAAATACTAGAAACACTTGTCAGCCTACATACACAGGGAAAAAGAGACGGGGAAGACGGAAATATTGAAGCACAACCTGATATCAGGATCCTTGAGAGAAGTAATGATTTGAGCTTGATGCCGCTTAATAATATCCTGCACATCTGTAACCATCAACATGCGGGTCATATTTTCCTGCAGAAGAGTATTGCAGCAAAAATACGGAATTGTCAGAAGCTGAAGGTTGATAGAAGTGCAGCCATAAACATATAAACAACGATCCTGCAGAGGTGAACACCCACCAAACCAAGGTATCGGATGTTTGGTTCACGAACAGCAATGAACTTTCCAAGCAAAGCAACACATTGAGACATCATCTCTTTTTCAGCATCAAGATGCATAACCTGTGATATGACCAGCAAAATAAAACACATACTCACACAGCTTTTGTATCTCTCAAATATCGAATACCATCACCAGCGCAAAAGTTTGAATTACTTTTTTGTTTAAGTTCATTTTCAAGGAATTAAGGGGAACTGCCCCCACACACACCTACAGACCAGATTGAAATGTCGTTCTGCCCCCCTTTCAATTTAATAACCTATATAAGGGTAAAACGGGAGTGTTACCATTAAATCTACCATGTATAAGAAAAAAACTATTATTTTGGGACAAAACAAACTGGGAAGGTGATACTTCTTTTTCAGACGGAAGGCGTAGTAAATATTAAGTGAACTGAGCATTGTAATTTGTGAATTGTTAGACTTCGTTGCAAACCTTCACAGGTATATGTCAAAGTATTTTCCTTTTCACCTAGTATCACAGCTTCAAAGTAAAGATAAATTTTTCATTCACATAAGGAGCTCCATCCTTGACGCACCGGTTAAGGTGTTGCTCTGTGACCGAGAAGTCACTGGTTCACGTCCTTGGAGCGACCCCTTGCCAAAATGGCAAGGGAAGGCTTGCCCCTATTACACCATTATGGTGGGACCCTTCCCCGGACTCTCGCCTTGCGGGGCCGCCATCGTACTACCGGGCTGCCTTTATAAGGAGCTCTATCAGCCCTTAATTGATGCAACCAATAATGTGCCGAACAAATAATTATAGAAGTCCTAGCTGTTTATATTGAGAATTGAAGTACAGAAACATACAAGAGCAAGGGCTTCAAATAGAACAGCATGAGAAGCATTGTTCTTGTTCACATTCTTTACAACATCTGTTCCCATTAATATCCGTTGCAAGACCTAAAAGCAGGAGGTACATTAGATCTCTCCGATCAAACAAAGTAGGAAAGAAATACGTGGAAGAAGCAAACCTCAAACAACGATTTCCGAGTATTTGGATCCTCTATATTGGGAAAATATTGAAGGGCTCTCATAGCCTTAACCTGCACCAAATCTACATAATAAGCTAACACAATAATATCGTACATGTTTTGGTAAATAATTGCTTTCACGGAAGCCAAGAAAAGATTGTCACAACAACTAAGAATGAAAAGAATACATTTTCCTAATCCCCAATTAGAACAAAGAAGATAAACCAGCGGGGAGCAGGGAGATGGGATTTTATTACAAGACCTGCTCTTTTATAAGTAGAAACTAAGCCAAAAGTAAAAAAAAAAAAAAAGAACCTGAAGCCAGGGAGATGGGATGCCATAATATGTATACTCTTGCGGAACATCTTGATTTCGAGCAAGCCTTTCCAAAATTTTCACGCATTTCGGAACACAACTCCAGTATGCATCATGGTTGTTTGCTACTAAAGCAACCAACAAGCTCATGGAGGAAGTCAAAACACCCAAATCACGTTCATCTAGAAGTTGTGTCATTCTGTCTGACCTGATATAAATAACGAACAAAAACCAGGGTTGAATGTATCACATACATACAACTATATAACAATACGGGAAGCGTTAATAATGTAATCTAAACCTTCAAGTATTCCTCTGCTCCAGTTATTATCCTAGACAATTCCTTTTTATCATAATTTTTTTTTTGGTATCGACTACCGAGAGAATCTCTGGGAGAGAGGGGACATTAAAACAAGTAGCAAAGGATCTTTGAAAGGAAAGAAAGCCTAAGGAGAGAGCGTACCAGCCATCTGCATTTACCACATCTGGATTTTTCCTAAATAAACGAAGAAGGCATAGAGCAGCTTTCTTTCTCACCAGAGGCCTGCAACTGCTAGACATCTAAAGAAGAATAACAAATCACAGCTAGTAATTTAAGTCATCGTGACTCATATGACGCAATGTAAATAAAAACTGTGTTTTACCAGTAATTTCTGCACATCAGGCGCCAGAGATTCAGAAAATTCCCTTCCTCCTATGTTTCCAACCTACACTCAAACAGCAGGCATCAGCATAAATGTCATGAATACAGCATCAGTCCAGACCGAATAGCAAGAAAATAGAAAATCTGTTCATGTTTAATTACTTGCAGTGAAGTCAATGCTCCAACCTATTTTAAGTTATATTATCCTTCTTTATCTAGGGGACCACTATCCTGTTCAAAAATCCCCCAAAGAAACTAAGTACTACTATAGGCCAGCCTTCTCCAATTACCCTGCAAGCCTACTTCATTCTCAGCCAAAAGAAATCGACTGATACAGATAAAACTTATAGCTAAAGCAACAGCTTTAAAAATAATTGCACTGTGAAGAAACGGAGTGAGGTAACCCATTAGAAATGACATCGAAAGGCCTGTGAAATGTGAATGCATTCCAAACAAAAAGTGTATTTAGTTATCGGCCTACTGGGTACTTATTTCCGACTACAAAGACTACTTTAGGATAATGTTATAACTAACAATTAAATAGTCATCGAGATGACACAAGCATAGCGCTGCCAATGGTTTATTCAGCAGGGGGTGGGGGCGCGATAGTCCTTATTTGTATTACTGAAGGCATGTGAGGCACCCAAGTGTAAAAGACCAAATGGTGTCAAGACAAATACTGAATAAAAATGGTGTCAAAATAAATAATGCATAAAAATGGAAGAAATTCCATATTTTCAGCATCATGTCCACAATTGTAACATGCTTTGGAGGTTTCTATGACCTTTATTTTGTGAGGTATTCGACCTGTTTTGAAAACAGCTACTGAGTATTCAGGAGATCCTTCCTTAACCAACCCATAAGGGTTAATCTTTTAAACAGCAAATTCTAAAACAGACTGAAAAGAAACAGAGTCCACAAAATGATATAAACAAGGGAGTAATCAAAGCAAGAGACAAATAAGGAACACTGATAGTTAAGTAGCATACCAAGGTCAAGGCAAGACATTGGAAAGTTTCATTGCGTCCAATGATATCATTGCGTACAGTATTTATAGCTAGCCGCAAGAAATCGTGATTCTCGTTCAGCAAACATGATGTAACTATATAACCAACCTGCAGCAATAATGGAAGATATACTAAGGTGATCACTAAGAATGGAGTAGACAAATGGTAAGAAATTAAAATATCTCAACTCAGCATAACAAAACTTCATGCACGTTCATTTAAAATTAAAATCTTTTCATTCCACAATGTTCCTCCCACATTCCATTTTGCAACATTTCTTTTTGTTCCCCCCATTTGGAATATGTCCGTAATTGGCAAAGTTTTGAGGGGCAAATTTACCAAGTTGTCATAATGATTGCTGCATACTAACAAAACTGCCACTCATTAATAGTTCTATCTGAATTTAATAAACCAACATCCCCAGCTCCAGTAAAATTAACCTTTCACACCCTCTCTCCTCCCTCTACTCAATGCCAGCAATCTCCACTCTCCATAACCATGGTTTCAACCTTACCCATGCCTCTTCTCTCATCAAAACCGAAGTATTTAAATGCAGATCTACCAAAATACGAGAATTAATATTCAAAAACTATCTAAGCATACTCTAGGTCAGATTTTAAGTTCATAGGTGGTGCGGCAGGCGAGTTTGAGATGGTGAGGGACTGGTGGCAAATTCTGCAGGTGGCCTGCAGTGGTGGCATCAGATTGTAGTGGTCGGTTGTTTGAGGTGATATTTGACAGGTGGCCTAGAAGACGAGAACATTAAAGAAAAGACAGAAACGAAGGGGTAGACGGGTAGCCGCAATATACAAGAAGGAACGAGCAGAAGAGCTAAACAAGAGACGGAACGAACAGAGGCGCAACCAAGGGCAGGCAGTGCCAAGTGACGCAACTCCTTCATCCCTACCTATTTTCATCTGATTCTTAACTAGACCTCTCAATCTTTATCTCTTTATCTTATGTTTACTGTTTTTACCATTAGTATGAAGTAGTTTACTTAAGAGGAGCATGTAATTAACTATATCATATTGTGGGTTAAAGAGATTCGCTAATGATTAATTAGTGTATTGGATATATGGATACTTGGATTTTTAGTCAAGATTCATAATTTGACTTTGTGGATTCATGTACATTAATTTAGTTTGATAACCTAGATTTTTTTTTTGTGAGACTATTGTTTAATTGGAGTAGGATTAATTGAGTTGCAGTTTTATGGCTTAATTTGAAGTCTTGACTTTTGACTTAATTTTTGCATTTAAATCTTGCTTACTAATTCAGTTTTTTGAAGTGTTAGTTTTCTAGTTTTGTAGAACCCAATTGATTAGTATTTTTAATGCAATCAAATTTGTTAGTTTAATGCATGTTTACATGGTTGAATTGATATAGTTTGGTTAGGATGAAACTTGTGTGTTTTCACGGGATTTAAAGAGTGAGAAGAAGAACATTGGTAAGTTCCTTTTTCTGATGGGATACATTACCTTGGCTATTTTTAGTAGTTGCTTTAAATATTTATTTACTTTAGTCTACTCTTGGTATAAAAACACCCTCCCAAACAAACCCCGTATTTATATATCTATATTATTAAATAATCGGAGATCGTAGCATTAGTCTATGTGGGTTCGACCCTAACTTACCATGTCACATACTTTGTATCAATAAGGTAGTGTTCTTGAATAGGGAGTAAATATAAATTTAAGGAAAAATTACAAAAAACCACCACGTATTTGCGTATTTTTACAAATAACCACCATATATTTATATTTTACAAATAACCCCCAGACTTTCACGTATACTCCCAAGGACCACCATATATCTGACCTAAGACTCGTTTTTCATATTTTCCGACTCATTAACTAACGATTTATCTTAAATACCATAATACTCTCAACGAATTAGACAATCCCAAATTAATAGAACATTTCTATCTTTCTTGATTTCCCTGAAGAGCCAAAACAATTAATTCATCTGGGAACCTAAATCCCCAAATCAATTTATTCATCTAAAACCCAAAATCCTCCAACATTTCACCAACACTCATCTCCACCATGCCGAATTCAAGTGCAGCAACAACCCCGATTACACGCTCAATTGAGAAGCCAACTAACAACATTTTACCAAAATTCAACCGCACACCACCCATTTAAATCACCGTATTTGAAGTCGGGACCGAAACCCGATTTAGAAGTCTGACAAGTTGAAGTAATTGGGCACAAACAAACCATAAGTCCAGCAGCCGTAATACGATGCAATCGGGCCAGTTCGACTCAGTTCCGATCACCATTCCGTCGCACAACCTAATGCATCCCAGAATTGGGCCATCATGCCTCACCGCCTCCTCCATATTGCCCGTGAATCTCAACCCAGAAACGCGTCCCAACTCGTCCTCATCATTTGCTCCACATTCACGAGTAAAAATTCGGTACCACCGTTAAACCAGCATGAGCGACCCAGTTCCAGCATGCTGAAACAAGAACAGCTCAACTCGCGCTTCTGCTCCATTCGAACCCGTCAATCCAGACCACCATGTATGCCGTCGAATAGACGATATATACTTCTCAAGTTGGTGTCTGAGTTAATCACTTTTACGGAATGTGTCTTGTGGGTACGAGCTGAACCTTAATTCATGTGAATGAGTCCAAGAATTATGGAAAGTCATAAACAGGAGGGTCATTTCATATGAATTGTAAACCATATTGGATCAATTGATTTGGGGGATTTAGGGTTTCCAAATGAATCAACTGATTGGGTCTATATAAAAATGTTATGTTAGTTTGGGATTGCATAAGTCGATAAGAGTAATATGGGTATTTCGGAAAATTCGTGAAATAACCAGTCAGAAAATATGAAAACGAGTCTCGGGTCATATAAACGGTGGTAATTCGGGAGTATACTTGAAAGTATGGGGGTAATTTGTAAAACCAGAAATACTTGGTAGTTATTTGTAAAAATACGCAAATACATGGAGGTTATCTGTAATTTTTCCTAAATTTAATTTTGACTAAAAAAACGACATGTATCAAATTTTAGCATTGTTGTTAGTTTAGCGATTTTATTATTTTAAATAGCTTTAAAGTTTTTGTGAGAGGTATCTACTTGATATATTGGAGATGGCTGCTAAAGCTCAGAAGAGACTGAGAGAGCAATTATTTCTTATGATGGACACCTAAAACTATTATTTTTCTCACTCCGGATAAACCGTTTACGTAAGTCCGGGTTTCATCTATGTGCTAGCAAATGACACACAGTGGATGTGAGTCTAACCATTCAATGCTTCCGCATTTTCACTTTTCACCACATGCATGGAAAAAACCTTCAACTTACTTCTTCACCCTTTTGTAGAACATTGAAGGAGTAAGCTAGTACTAAGCTAGTATTGGAGAAAGAAGCTAGAGATTAAAAACATACCTGCTTTTCTGGATACTTAGGTGCAGATATCAGAGAAACAGCTTCCATATGACCAAACTCAACATCATAACCCAACATAAAAATGTAAAGCATTTTCCAGACATACTTTTTCTTCTCATAGTGAGACACACCCTGAGAAAAGAAAAAAGGCGTTTTAGCTGAAGAAGACACCTTACAATTAAAAATCCAAAATAAGAATAATTCGAAAATCAAGATGTCACACAGATAGGACTAATATGAAGTGGAAAGTAAGTCATAATTGAAGTGAAGGAAGAGCCCCCCTGAAATAAAAGAAAATTTTCCTAAGTGGCCCTCATTCGAAAACAAGAGAAGCATCAGCTACTTTATGAGAAAATAATAGTATAGGCCATAGGGTACGTGTTATCTGGTATTATTCATTGTTATTAAGTCACAACGATAACGGATTCGGCTTAATCCGAAACAGATGCAAGGAAAAGGCACATTGATTGTACACAGCAAAATGCATGAACTTTTTCTAGGGTAGTTGTTAGTACAATAATTAGATAAGAAGTTTTCACAACACAGATCTGTAAAACAACTATTCATAACAATAAAAAAAACCCTGAATCTGTTTTTCCTTTCCAGAAGAGCAGATGTTCTAGTTTCACTGGCAAGTTCCTCACTGGATGGATCCAGTTGCCGTTAAAACATTCCAAGCTCGTGTTTTCTCCAATATATAATGACATCACCGTTTAAGGTAGTGTGTTATAGAAGAACAAGTTTTTTGCCAATGGGTAAGAAGGCTGCCAATGTAGAGTTTCTACTATTTTTACGATGATTCAATAGAGCAAAGTAAGGCCTTGACCTAATGGTTAAAATAGAGGTGTCTGGTAAGTTGGATTTCAAGATCTATCGAAATTCGAAAGGGCATATATACCCTTCATCAAGGACCAAAAGAAACAGTGATGAAATGACGTGCAGATCAGCAATTATAAAATTGTCGTCAACACTTAACTCTAATTTGTTTGACACGATTAGAAAAACAACTCTGCCCATACTTCGACACGTACATCCGACCCCCGACCCCCCAGTTTGAATAAGCCAATGAGGCACTAGGGTAATGTTGTTGTTGTTGTATAATATGAAAGAAGGAATCTACCAAATATTAACCTCAACACCTTCCCCAAGCATCACTGGGTATACCCTAAGAATAAGTCTACATAGTTCATGTCCGTCATTCCAAAGTCAATTTTTCCAAACAAACTCCAATCCTTCCCAATTTTTTCATACTGCATTTGGGGACTTTGGACACCATGATTAACCTTGTCCATGTTTTCCCTTCTGCTTTAATTTGATAGTTGCAGTGTTTCTAATATTTTACAAGTGACTAAATTTTTCGATTTCCTTTCATTCATGTTGCTCAACAGAGAAACTCCTCATCTCCCACACTCACTCACTGAATTGATGTTTAATATCGTTACCAAATAATTCAAGCGGCCTAACATCACAGTTCATCAATCCACCTAAAATCAACGGTGCTAACTTGAAACACCATGACATATCCATGTGAGCGAAAATCCAACGAAATGCTTCACTAAAACATCCACCGATCCAAAACACCAAACAACAGCACACATTAAACCATATCAATTCACACTAACCTAATAAACTAGGTTTTTCAAACTCATTTCGCCACTGAAAAACCTCGCAAATAGTTCACTTAACTGCCTTCTCGATTGCAATCCACTCACATTATCCAAAACTCCTAAACAAAACAAAACAAGGCAACAAAGTCTGAGGTGATAAATGTCTTATCCAAAACTCCTTCCGAATTCAATAAATACGAAAATTCCGATTCCAATGTCTATATCAAACAATTATCGCAATTTCAACTCGTACTTGTGAATTCTCGTCGGAATCGAAAACAGCGAAAAGTAATTCCAAATCCAAGGGACTAATTAAACATAAAATTGAGTTACAATTACAGGTTACTAAGCTAATAATAGAATAAAATACGGAAATTAAAAAGAGGAAAAAAAATGCGAAACCCTAACCTTATCATTTTTAAATTTGGTACGAATATTACCGAGCTCTTTATCAACACGAAGGCGTTCTTGTTCTTTATTCTGACAATTTCGAATATCGCTGATGAACACCGACAATCCTCTCATACCTGACAACGCCATGCCGCTTTACTTCACCAGATCTTCACAAACTTCTTCTTCTTCTTCAATAAAATGTAATATAATTAATTACTAATATAAGTGTAGAAATTCGGAGGTAAGATCGCAGTTGAGGTGAGGAGAGAGAAATAGAGGTGATATTATCGGAGGTTTGAAGGTTTTTCGAAGGGGCAACAATGGAGGACTGTGATCTAGAGAGAGAAAGAGAGAAAGGGGTGAAAAATGTAGAGAGAGAAAGGTGGAGGAGAGCTGGAGAGGCGACTTAGTTTTTTTTTTTATTTGATTTGTTTTTTACAAAAGGCTTTTTTTACTGGTCAACACAATACACAAGTGGTGTTTGGTTATGAATGATTTCATTTCATTTCATGACTAATCTGATTTCTCAGCTCACATATGCTGTTGCATCATCATTGAGTCAGTCTTATGAGTTTGAATTTTCATGGACCTTATCATTGTGATTTAAGGCAATTTTAGCCGTCGTAGGGATCGAGGACAAGCACCGACACAGTCGCGGGTGCTTTGGTTGGTCGTGGTTCGGTGATGGGTATTAGTGGTGTGTAAAGGTAATAGGAGAAGGGTTTGAAACCCCTATAAGTGGTGGGGTGTGTTGTGTATGGTGGATGAGGCACGGAGAGCACGCCAGTGATGGCGACATTTGGGTAATTAAGGGTGGTAAAAGTTGATGGCAGGTGTTAGGTCATGTTCTTTTGAGCTGAATATGAGCTGAACTGAACTGAACTGAACTTATAGGAGCTGAACTGAACTGAATTTATAGGAGTTGAACTGAACTTATAGGAGCTGAACTGAACTTATAGGAGCTGAACTGAACTGAACTGAACTTATAGGAGCTGAACTGAACTGAACTGAACTTATAGGAGCTGAACTGAACTGAACTTATATGAGCTGAACTGAGCTTAAAGGGGCTGAGTTTAAGTCCAAAAGAACAAGGCATTAGTGGTGCTGGTAGGTTTGTTGGTGGATTGGTGGGTGTTAGTAGTGCTGATAGGTTTGTTGGTGTATTAGTGGGTGTTAGTAGAAGCGACGACGGGTTTCAAAGATGGTGGTGGATATTAGAGGTGGGGAATTGGGGATGGTAACGGGTAGGCAGTGGGGTTCGATGGCGGGAGAAGCTACAGTAATGGTGTTTTCGTTTAGGGGTGGTGGAGTGAATGCTGGTGTCGTGGATGGGTAAGTGAGGGTGGAAAATGAACATTTACATCAAATTTGAGATAAAGAGATTATAATCTCAAGTTTGCTCTTACCAATTTACATCCATGACAAACTGGCCCGTGTACAATTGCGGTCTTCTTCTCTTTTTTTTTTTTTTTTTCTTGATATAAATAGCTTTATTATAGTAGATTTGATATTGTGAAGATTTGAATCCAAATCATTACCATCTCACATTATATAGCAAATTATAATATTCTAGGTTCTTAGAGCTCATTGTCAAATATATTAACTAGATTATATTAATAAATCACTAAATTGGATTGCAAATTCAGCATTGTTATAAATGAGATGCATTAAAAGAATTAATGTTGCATAATACGTCAAAGATTTATGTGTACAAAAATACACAGGGTGGTCGAATGAACGTAACATCGGTCACATTAAAAAAATAAAAAAAAAGTTTTTGCTAATAATTCATAATCAAATAAAAAAATGCGGCTACATCCATTTTTCTTCCGCGATGTACAGCTAAAATTCACTTACAAATCTAGCATTTAGCCATAATTCACCACCAATACTCTAGCAATCACACAATGACACAACATATTTTCCAACTAGAATTCCTCTCTAATCTCTCTCTAATATTTTTCTCTCTAATCTCTCTCTAATATCTTAGTCAAAAATAATCAATCATGTACTAAACAAATGAATTGCAATACAGTACATTGACAAAATAATCAATCTTGTACTAAACGAATGAATTGGAATACAGTACATTGTATTAAACAAATGAAATTGAATACACTACATTAACTAAACAAATGAAACTGAATACAATACATTATACTAAAGCTACTTGACACAGTACATTGTACCCAACCTTGTACCATCACCGGACCCGCTACAACAACTGCCACCCGCCCCAACGCCGGCTACCTGCCCCCCGCACCAACGTCGGCCGTCCCAACGACCCATGCCCCAACGATGGCCTTACGTCGGCGCCTCTGTGATGCCACCCCTACCACGTCGTCGACTGGCCCTTCGCCGGCAACCCTAAGCCGGCGCCTATGCGACCCCCTGTATACCCCTACGCCGGCAACTACTATGACGATAAAAAATAAATTTAAATAAAAAAAACCCTAATTAAAACTGCGTTACATAAAACCCTAATTAAAAATAAGCAATATAGAAATTAAAATATAAGAACTTGCAAATTGTATTAATATAGATTAACGTATTAAATACATGTTCGTTAATTGAATATTCGTTCAGACTTTTGATTTTTTTTAATGGAATTTGAGGAGGGTTAATGGGTAGAGAGAAGGTAGAGATGATGTTTGATGTGTTTTTTTTGTGAAAGGGTAACAAGTAGAAAATATGGTGTAAAAAGTACTAAAATCAGTAAAAAAACGTATTGCGAAAACAAACTCCGATTAATTAATCATTGTATCTTTTGACAATAGAAGCAAATTTATTACAGCATAATATGATTTGCGAATTTTAATACCAAGTTTCACTATCAAACTAGTTTTTATACCCGTACAATGCACGGGCCAATTTTCGTATTTTAGTTCATATTATATGTTTATATATTGTTGTTTTGACGCGTTTCAAAATACTTGACCTTATTTTTATCTGTAAAAGAACTAAAAGAATGGATATCTAATTCTATTCCTTAGCTTATTGCATAACATACATATGAGAAAAGTTTTTTAAGTTAATGTAAAAATGTAATAACTTAATCAGTGGATAATAATCTTAATTTTGTACCTACTTTTTTCGTGAGCTTGTTTTTCTAATTATTTGTGTCATTTGCTAAATACGTGTCTCCTTACAAAAATAGGGAGAAATACACATACCACAGTTATACATTGTTGTCTCATTTTTTGGTTTATGAAATTTAACTAGTTTTATTGCCCGCGAAATTCGCGGAGCGGTTATAACACGTGGATTTTAGTTTCTCATTTTATTGTTATTCATATATTGTTTTATTTATGTTCAAGACATTCTTTTTATATAATGCTCAAAATTTGAATAATTGTTATATCATACTAAAAACAACAGTACTCGATCATATGACACAATTTACTTGTTCAGAGTGGGCACTTTATTTTTCACCACATGGTTTTAATTACATAACTTAAATATAAACTACATATATAGAATGGTATAAAAACATTTGACTTTAAAAATTGATCATGAATCTTTATTATTAATATATCAGTAATAAAGGAAAACTGAAACTTAACTTTATGGTTAAAAAATAAATGTTTATCCCGAAATCTAATTATTTTATATTCATATATACATATTGTCCCTTAATTTTTTGCATGCATTGTCGTGAGAGTCCAAGTTGAGCCTCACATTAACACAGTCGTATATACAAAATCTCACCATTTTAAATTAAAAAAATACATCTTACAAAGTATAACGAAGTTAAAAAAAATAAATAGGGCAAGTTAAAAAGTATTATCACAACAAAGTGAACTGTTGAAATTGATTTGAGGGATAGAACCGAGCTTGGTCTAGTTTAACTTTATTGTAAGAAATTGATTACATAGCCTAGAGTCTTAAGATCCCTTGAGACCAGTATCACCTTCAAATTGCCCTTCCAAAAGACATTGATTCATGGCTTCTATGTCAATGAATCATACCCAATTGATAACTTTTAAATTCATAATTATATTATATATAGTTAGGATCATATGTCAATGATATCATGCCCCGTTTGCTCCTTAGTAGCTGTAAAAGCAAAAAGTATATGATATAGTTAGAATCATATGTAATGAGCTCATATGTCATGTGATGAAATATAAGGAACATTCTACGAAAGAAATACTATATTGATGTAAATAAAATACGCGTATATATAGATAATTAAAAAAATAATGAAAATAACAATAAAATGGGGCACCAATACAAAGATTATGATGACAAAACATAACTATCAATATTACACAAAAACATAAATAAATTATCATATCAAAAAGGAAAATTGAAATAATAACCATTTGCAAAAAGAATGAAAATGTAGTGACTAATTTGATTTTTCTCGTTACAACTTAATTATATATATACATAGAAAGGTAGGTGAATGGGTTGAAAAACTTAAAAATGGAATATTACTAATTAATGGACATAAATTACAAGAATTTAAGTGTCATTAAAGAGGGAAGATGAAAAGTCTAAAAATTCTAAGAGAGTATACTATGTGATTTAGAGATTGGAAGTATAACAAATAATGTCTTACAAATGAAGGAGGGATTGCCACGTGTCGCTTCATTAATTGCTCAATCTAGGCTTTTTATATTACGGAATTTATTTTCGCAGTACATATTTTACTCATTTCAGTACTTTTTGCACTAAAATTTCCATTTATCTACCCCTAACTTAAAAATATCAAAATTAATTCTCTCAATCTTTTTTTTATTACTGCATCCTTAACTTCCTTCAATCTAATTCAAATTATTTGATTATAAGTGATTATTCGAATATAAAACCGGTAATTAATTCATTAATCTATTTTTATAATCTAATTCAGACCTTTTATATTGTTTTTTTAAAATTAGGATTTATATTCAAATTAAATATTGTTAATTGACGTGGGATGGTGGGGATATTAATGTAGTCGGATGTTCTCGGTGAAGAGTGAAGACATAGGGCAGTTATTACCAACGATATGGACAATGTTTGTAGCCGGATTCCGTTCGGCAAGCCAACGTGAAGGAGAGGATGAGAGGCGGCTGTAAGACTTTAATACGGCGTAGGTGGCTGGCTATTATGGTGGTCGGCGAGTTCAGGTGGCAGTGGCCTAAAGTTGGCGAAAGTCGGTGCAGATGGCCGCTGGTGATGTTATGGGCGGTTATTAATTTTCTGTTTTTTTTAAAGATTTTTTTTTTACGATTTAGTATATAGTACGTTTATGAATATGGTACATGTGTGTCAAAATAATTTCAACAATGTGCATAATTTAGTAACGAAGTACATAATTATTTGTGAAATTAGAGAAAATGAAGATTGAAAGTAGATGAAGTTTTGAAATTGGAGAGAATGCATTAGAGAGAAGTTAGAGAGGGAAAATAGGAGGAGAAATGAAAGGGGTATAATTGTCAACAATGTACTGAGATGAGTAAAATGTGTACTGCGAAAATCAGGACCCTTATATTATTGTATAGATAGGCAGCCCATACAAGTTTAAATTTTGTACATATATATCATTGAAAATATAGTGTCTAGACCTAGCTCCTTATTATGGTTTACTACACGCGAGTGTCTCACATTAATGAAATAAGGAGAGAGTGGTAGTGTTACTCTTTCAAGCTCGTTTATCTTTTACCAATTTATCTTCACAATTTGACAACTATTAGTTTTATGGATCGACATTTATATACAAAAAACATGATTTATAGCGAAAGACCTAGTTTTAGTAGTAGAAAATGGGCAAATTTAACTACACCTTTTAAGGATTCACGCAATAAAATATAGATTCATAGATATACACAATTCCAAACATCGATTTTTCTTCTTCATTAATCGAAGATTATAATAAAAAACAATACTATCATACTTCGTACGAACTATAAGATTTCCTAATTAATGAGAAAAGAAAATATAACAAATCATTTAAAAAACAGTTATCCAAGAATTATCGTGAATTACGAAATTATATATTTGATGTGAAACGAAAAAATAATTTAAAAGCTTGAAAGTATTGGAAATTGGAACACGAATTGAAGAATGAGTATTGGTTTCTAACAAATAATCGTGCAATATATTTACTCCACTTATAATAGTAAAATCGTCAAATTGACATTGTCCATGCATCATACTTCAACACTTTGCCTAAAAAATTTGATTTTTAACCTGTTAGACAAAATTAAGACATGCAGAAAAAAAAAGTGTTACATGCGGCACTAAAAGACAATCTAGTCCAATTTACAAACTTTTGGCAATTGATATTTCAAGGGTAGAATATAATCCCTAATATATATGTCAACCACTTATTAGAAATTCATGCTACCATTTGATATTGCACATATAGAAAGAGAAAAACTAACAAAATGAAAGAGCCATTCAAACCAAACAAAATATGTAAAGAAGATTCTTACCCATAATAACAATTTCATGAAGTGTTATTGATATGTGGGTATATATCTTCATGCAGTTCCCCTTAACGGAATTACTTTTTCACATACGAGTTTTACTCTTTCACATACATTTTTTCATAAACTTTTCATATCATGCCCTTTTCCTAGAGATAATCAAATTAACCATTGTGTATAGACTTCTCCCTAAAATCGAATCTAAATGCTCTAAAAACCTCAACAATACATTATAATTATCCAATTATTAATATAATTTTGTTTTTTTCGAGCAAATATTAATTGAAATTTAGGTTTATGAATTGGTGAAATTAATATGTCTAGCAATTATTATCCATTAGGGTTATGGGTTGGTGGAAGGCGGCGGTGATTAGGATAGTCGACGGTCGACGGTGGTTCTGGATGGGCACCGTGGTTAGAGGGGCAGTGCGTGATGTTGTGTGCTGTTGAAAAATGGGGACGGCTGAGTATGTATCTCTGATCGATCTTACGATATTGTCATACAAATTGGATGATGTCATTTTATGCGAATATGGCTTCCAGTTCATCTTCAAGAATTAAGTATATCAAAACTCAAAAGGCTAGATATATGAACAACGACTTTTGGACTGCTCAATTCACAAAATCATATCCATATAGAGCGGAATACTTGAATAATTGAAGTTCACTGATATTGAATTGGTTTTACGTAACATGAGAATTACTTAACATTACACCGTGTGATAATGAGCATGTCACGCGGGAGAGGAGATCGAGTGTGTGAGAAAGGAGTAGGGACTAGTCGAAGCAGGTCGACCGGAGAGGGGAGCATGGTCTGTCGGAGCCGGTTGGCGGAAGCAGCGTTGGCCGGAAGGCGGAGGCTGTACCGGTTGAAGGTGTTGAGGTGATGAAGAAAGATGAGTGAAGGGAGGAAAAAAATTAATTAGGTGTGGGGATTAAAAAAATAACAAGGGTATAATTGTAAAAGTCGTATGTGAAAGAGTAAAATCCGTATGTGAAAAAAGGACGTCCCATACTAAAAGAACAAGAGGTCTCTATCATTTTTCCGCCTAAATGTTATGCTCTATGATTGGTCATCACCATTATGTCATATTAATTTTATACCATAAATAGGAAATAATACTACTAATTTTAATATGTAAACCTACATTAATGAAAATTTTGATTTGTCTACACGTGAACTTGCATTGGTAAGATTGTGTGGAATGAGAGTAATATTTTACACAATATTTTTCATAATTTAATTTTTCGTTACTTGATACAAAGGTACTACAAGTTGATCATATCATTTTACAAATTCTCTAATTTTATTGTATAATGAAGTCTAATTAAATTTATTTTTTCTGTAAATATAATAGTAAAACTATTTCTAATAATTAAGTAATAATTTATATAATTAGGTTCAGGTTATACGTCAATATTATATGTTGTGAAAACTATCAATTTTTTTTCTTTCTTTATACTCCTTAAACATATTACCAAGCTATAATAATTAACGTCTTTATACAATATTAACGTCTTTAAACAATATTATTTGAAACACCGTGCATTTGCACATGATCTATGCTAGTTTGTAAACACAAAAATAATAAATTAGATTAGTTAATCTAAGTGACAAAATAATTTAGTTATTTATGTATTTGCATACCAATTTTTTGAATAAAATGGAAATTATGATGGTTATGTAATGTTTATGGAAAGCAAAAAGCTCATTTTATAAAGGTAATAAAGTTAAATAAATAGGGTAAATTGATAACACAAGTTATGAGAGGGACATAAAAGGTTTGCAACGATTTTTTTTTGTGTGTGTTTGTGATATAACTTTTTAAGAAATTTATTTACTTATAAGCATGTGACACATGACAATCGAAAATGACTTTTTTTTATGGTTCATGGCTTTGTGAAATGTGTAGTCTTGCCTTTTTTTATAATATTGTATAGATGTGACATGAAAGTATGGAAATTATTTGAAAATTAAAATAGTACTCCGTAGTACAAAACTAACTCTATCAGTTGTATAGACAATACCTTCGTAGTTCGATGTTTTTTTTTTGTTTTTTTTTACAAATTAAAGTATAGTTCGAAAGTTCATGATTGTATTAACAATTCTTGTGTCTAACATTATCGTTATAAACTTGAAAATCGAAAGATCAATATTCATATTAGCTAAACATAATTATAATTTTTTTTTTCCATTTGCTTCCTCTTAACTTAGAAAACCAATAAAATATTTTAAAATTCAATTGTTCAATAAAAAAAATCTCGAACTTTAAATTTCACCATTTAATTTTATATTTTATTATTGTTAATCAATTTACTCATAAGAAAAAAATTAATGTTTGTTAAGCTCACACATTTATGTTTATTTATGTTTAATGTTCCATATTCTTTTACCTTCTTTTTTTAATAAATAGATGGTGATGATGTGGCTTACTAAATCCTTATTAAAAAGAAGAATGGTGTAATGTGGTGTCTTGCATTTTAATTATATGTATAGAATTAATTAGCATAACGAAGAAAAGGACTAAAGGAGATTCGTAAAACAATATTTTATAGCATATATATCATTTTATGTATGTATATACGAAATATGTCATTCTGTAATTATATACTTGTAAATAACTGAGTTAAAGCTTTGAAGATCTGCCATTTGGCATTCCAATCTTAAATACATAAGAGCGATAACAATAGTAGTTCTTTGTATTAGGCTTTTCACCAATAACTTTATTTTAAAAGTTCATCTATTGCATTAAAAAGTTTGTTCTTAATTTTAAGAACTAGTTCTTATATAAGAACTAAGTTTGTAAATATTGGAATGCGGAGAACCAATAAACTTAACTTTGTAAAATGTGAGCAACCCTTCAACATTATCAATTTTCAAGTGATCTAAGAACTTTATATAAAATCTATATAATAATATAAAAAGGGTATATTGAGCATATATTTGATGCCACGTGGCATCCTCTAGAGCCCCTCCTAGAAATATTCTCAAATTGCATTACAAAAGAAGGTCATACACTGTCATCCCTTTATACTCTCATGTCTGTTGGGTTGCGCCAAGTCTTAAAGTCTATCCGATAATTATTTGACAACTAACTCTTCACATTTCTGTCATTAAACACTCTTAAAGTTTATCAAATAATTATTTTTTTCATTAAACACTCTTAATGTTTATCAAATAATTACTATTACTTTAATACTCCGTAGAATTTTAAAAGGTAATTAGTTAACAAAAAAACTCTTCAACTCTTTATACTTTTTTCAGTTTCCCACCGTAAATAAATTTGAGAATATATGCTCATATAAGATTCTTCGAAATGGGCACCCAAATCTCTCGTCTTCTCCCTCTAACAATGCC
This sequence comes from Heliosperma pusillum, assembly GCA_022085475.1. Lineage (NCBI taxonomy): Eukaryota > Viridiplantae > Streptophyta > Magnoliopsida > Caryophyllales > Caryophyllaceae > Heliosperma > Heliosperma pusillum. The sequence goes on from JAIUZE010002233.1 coordinate 37,523, forward strand.
ATAGGTGAGTGGCTTTCGCCGGATGTTTATTCATCCACTTTTATTTGTTTCTTATGAAATTGTTTACGTAGCAGTATCCACATAATAGCTTGATGTAAATTAGGATCGGTATGATTTAATGATTAGTTATGTTTGATGTGAATATATTTGCGTTTTTATGTGATTTCATGGCCCTTGAAGTATTGTCAATGAACTGAATTTGTTTTATTTGGTACAATATTGTTAAGTTCTATCATAAAGGTTTTAAAATTGTTTAATAAAACCCAAATACTAAGTTGAAGTGATTTTGAATCTTGCAGGATACTTGATGTCATCAAAGTAAAAAAACTTATGTTGCAACTCGGAGGATCTTTTGCCTATTTGGAATGATTTTTGTTTCTTTATTTATTAAGAACTCATTTTTCATCGATTTCTTCGGATTTGAATGTGTTAGTTTCAAAATATTTGTCCATTAGTTCCTTGGTGATATAATGATATACTTTGGCATGTGATTCATGAAAGACTGAAAATTTTGATTCGTGTTACATAGAGGTGCCATGTCGTATGAACATAGAGATGAAGCTAAGTAACGGCCGACTAGGCCATGGCCCATGCAAGTTTTTTAGGAAAAAAGACAAATTATTTGTTGAACCAATAATTTTGATTAAAAATATAGGTAAAGATTGATGTTTCGGCTCTAGGTAGAATTTGAATGTAGCTTCGTCCGAATGAACCGATATGACGTGTTTTCCCTACAAAAGTCATCCAAAAAAAGTGATCCTTTTTTAAACTCAATGTCCCAAATATGTTTGAAATTGATCCGAATCGAGATTTATATGTTTGTCTATACTTCATCCGTTGCAATTATATGTTACCTTTACGGCTTTGCTTAAACTATTTCTCACAAAAAAAAAGTAAATAAATGAATGAGACGAATGAGGATATTTTTGGGAATTATCTGAAAACTTCTTTACTTCCTACATATATTTGTTATAGTTAGGGTAGTTTATAAAGGTGAAAGATTTTATCATACCTGTATATAAGTGAGTAACCGAAATTAAACTAGGCGAGTAAATTTTAACAACTTCAACAAGTTTGGGTTTGTTTATATTATTTTACTTTACAGTTTTTTAACTTTGATGTTTGAAAATCTACCTGACTTGGTTTAAGTTTAATTTTCTTCATTTTTGTATACGATGTTAGAGTTTAATCTTGTGAACTTAAAGGCCAGTAGACCAATGATGCAGAGTTAGAGGGTTTGATATCTTACTCATCACAAGTGAGTGGAACTTAGCAAGATTATCACAGAATAATGAATTAATAATGGTCAACAAATTATTTTTAAGTTAGCATGAAACAAATTTGAAATTAAGTAGCTAATCCCAGATTGCTAATTTTTTATGTAATCCATATCATTTTGGTATAATTATGTCTTAGAGGGAAGTGAGTACATAGTAATGGATGTTGAACACTCGGAGATAAATTTTTGTATAATAGTGGCAGAGGTAAAGGACAATGAGAAACGATAAAACTAAATGCAAGATCCTAAGCCAGATCCTAAGGAAAACATGGATTTCCAATTAATCAAAGTCATGCTTTTAAAAATTGTCCTATCATTTCTCACATAAATAAAAATAAAAATTATATAATATTAAAAAATACGATGAGTCATTTAAGCGACATGTGACACAATAAAATAATAATAATAATAATAATAATAACAACTATATTGTATTTGTTGCTCTTTAAAAAGTTTTTATCAAAAACAATCAACAAAATTAATATCATTCACTCTCATTTGAATGAAATATTGTAATTTGTACCCAATGAAGCTCAAAATACCTCCTGCATAAATAGAATGCATTTCAAGCACGAGTACATGTACATTACAATGGATAAGAACAAATTACATTATTCAACGTGCAAACAACCTTTTCTCTTAAAAATTTTCTTAACATTGTCTAACATACCGTAAAATAAAAATGCTCCGTGAATTTCACGGGCAACAAAAACTAGTTAAGAAATAAAAAACAAGTCTTGGTTTATGCTAAGTAATACTTACTCCTATTTACCACGCGTTCTTCACACTTTTCCTTTTTGTATGTTCAGCAGATTCTTTACGTTTTCGTTTTTTTTTTTGGATAAATGAATGGTTAAAACAACAAAAGCACACTTTTCAACGTGCAAACAACCTTTTCTCTTAAAAATTTTCTTAACATTGTCTAACATACCGTAAAATAAAAATGCTCCGTGAATTTCACGGGCAACAAAAACTAGTTAAGAAATAAAAAACAAGTCTTGGTTTATGCTAAGTAATACTTACTCCTATTTACCACGCGTTCTTCACACTTTTCCTTTTTGTATGTTCAGCAGATTCTTTACGTTTTCGTTTTTTTTTTTGGATAAATGAATGGTTAAAACAACAAAAGCACACTTTAAAAGTTAGATGAAAGTAATGTTCTAAAAATCTGCACCAAAAGTTAATATAAAGAACCTGGTCAATAGAAAGAAGTATTTTCTTAACTCGTTTTCCAAGGGGTGAAAGGTTTGACGGTTTAACCACTTGAAAAATGATTCTCTTTATGCATAATATAGACGCATGTGTTTATGTCGATTCTTAAATTAATTCTCACCGGCATTCGTTGCCATTTCAACCATTAACCTAAGAGTTATTATTTTTGGTGACAAAGTAACGCGTTATTGAAAAGCTCATAGGAATGCAAAAATAGACTATATACCAAATATAATCAAGTGAATATATATTCCTTCGGTCTCACTTATTGATACAGGAGTTAGGCGCTAACTGTATCAACTTCTTTAATTTAATGTTGAAAGAGGTCTAACAATGGAGCTAGACGAGAGAATTGGAGAGAAGAGAATAAAGAGGATGAATGAGAAGAATTGAGAGAGAATTATATTTGATTATGAATGAATCTAAAAATGATTACAAGACAACCAGTTTATAGGAATAATCTACATTTGTAAGAGTAACTAATTCTGTTATTTGACAGCTAAGCAATAACTAATTCTGTTATTTAACAGCTAATACAATATCTAACAGAAATCTTCTAACTGTATCATCTCTTCCCCCTTAAAAACTTGACTTGTCCTCAAGTCATATGAACATCAAACTGAGGAAATTGCTCCTCAAAACTTTCAGCAGGCTCCCATGTAGCTTCTGAAGCAGGATATCCCTCCCATTGTACCAAATATTGTACTTGTGCTCTATTCTGAAACTTCACTGACCTCCTTTCTAAGATGGCATGTGGTATTGGAGACTGAATAGAAGATTGACCTTGGAACCAAGGGGGAATGTGGGTAGCCATAGGTAAGTTGCCATGGAATCTTTTAAGTTGTGATATATGAAAAACATCATGTATCATGGATGATGCTGGTAGCTTGAGTTTGTATGCTACCTTTCCAATTAAAGCTACAATTTGAAATAGCCCATAAAACTTGTGAGCAAACTTCTGATTACTTCTTTGTTGCACTGACTGTTGTCTATAGGGCTGTAATTTAAGCCACACCCAATCTCTTACAGAAAAAATTCTCTCAGACCTATGCTGATCTGCTAATTGCTTCATTCTTGATTGAGCCTTCACCAAATTCTGTTTCAGTAAATTCACCATCCCTTTTTTGCATTGATCTATCTACAGCATCAACCTTAGTTTCTCGTGGAAGGTAAGGTATGTAGAGGTGGAGGCTGATTATAAACAACTTCATAAGGGGTAAGACATGTAGCAGTGTGAAAGTGAGTATTAAACCACCATTCAGCTAATGGCAACCATACTCCAATCTTTGGGTAATACACCTTAAGTACGCTTCAAGGCACCTGTTAACCACCTCTGTTTGTCCATCCCAACCACATACTCCAATCTTTGGGTTGATCTCCACACATACACCTTAAGTACGCTTCAAGGCACCTGTTAACCACCTCTGTTTGTCCATCGGTTTGAGGATGATAGGCTGATGAGAACTTAAATTCAGTCCCATGTAATAAAGAGAATAAAGACCTTATGAAGTTATAATGGCAACCACATACTCCAATCTTTGGGTTGATCTCCACACATACACCTTAAGTACGCTTCAAGGCACCTGTTAACCACCTCTGTTTGTCCATCGGTTTGAGGATGATAGGCTGATGAGAACTTAAATTCAGTCCCATGTAATAAAGAGAATAAAGACCTTATGAAGTTATAATGGCAACCACATACTCCAATCTTTGGGTTGATCTCCACACATACACCTTAAGTACGCTTCAAGGCACCTGTTAACCACCTCTGTTTGTCCATCGGTTTGAGGATGATAGGCTGATGAGAACTTAAATTCAGTCCCATGTAATAAAGAGAATAAAGACCTCCAAAATTGACTCATAAAAACTGAATCTCTGTCACTGACTATGCTCCTGGGCCAACCATGCAGCTTAAACACATTGTTCAAATATGCTTGAGCCACTTGTACAACAGTAAATGGATGTGTTAATGCTATAAAATGAGCACATTTGCTTAATTTATCAACCACAACCAGAATCAGCTCCTTACCCAGGGATTTAGGCAATCCAGTTATAAAGTCCATTGATATATCAATCCAAACTTCTTTAGGAATTGCTAAAGGCTGTAGCAAACCAGGATAAGCCACATTCTCATGCTTTGATGCCTGACATACTTGGCAATGCTTAATAAACCAACTAATGTCCTTAGTCATTGCTTTCCAATAGAATAATGATTTAACTCTCTTCAAGGTACCATCTCTTCCTGTATATCCAGCCTCACTTGAAGAATGATGTCATGCAAGAATTTGTGATCTTAAGCCTTCATCCAACCCAATTGCTATTTTTTCTTTTCTTCTTATCAACCCATCCATTAAGATATAGTGTCCTACAGATTGTTGTTGCTGCAAAGATTGTAAGATGGAAGATAAGTGGGAATCCTGAGAATAACTGTCCTTGATTCTCTTAACTAAGTCATAATTCACCATTGAAATAGCTAAACACAATATTTCAGATGCATTTACCATTGACAATGCATCAGCAGCTAGATTCTCCTTACCACTCATGTACACTATCTCATAATCAAACCCCATCAACTTAGAAAGCGAGAACTGCTGAAAAGGTGGAAATTTTCTGCTGCAGTAGCCACTTTAAACTCTTTTGATCAGATCTAATGACGAAATGTTGACTAGATAAGTATTGCTCCCATTTATGGACTGCAAATACTATGGCCAATAACTCTTTCTCATACACTGAGAGCTTCTGCCATTTTTGCCCTAATGTCCTGCTAATATAGGCCAAAGGGTGTCCTGACTGCATAAGAACAACCCCAATACCTTCATTTGATGCATCAGTTTCAACAATGAAGGGTTGAGAGAAATCTGGTACTGTAAGTACATGAGCAGAAGGAAGTGCTAACTTCAAGGCTTCAAATGCCTCTTGGGCTGTAGCAGACCAGGAATATGCCCCCTTCTTCAACAGATTAGTTAAAGGCCTACTGATAGGTGCATAATTCCTCACAAATTTCCTGTAATACCCAGCTAACCCAATGAAGCTTCTCAAATCTTTAACAGATTTGGGTGTTGGCCACTCAGCTAAAGCTTGTACTTTCTTAGGATCAGTTTCTACCCCTTTACCAGAAATGAAATGTCCCAAGTACTTTACTTGTTCCATAACAAATGCACACTTTGACATTTTGGCATACATGTTGTTTTGTTGCATCATCTGGAACACTAATTCCAAATGTTGCCAATGCTCTGCTTGTGTTTAACTATATATTAGTATATCATCAAAGAAAACCAATACACATTTCCTAAGTAATGATCTAAAGGTAGCATTCATCCAACTCTGAAATGAAGCAGGTGCATTTGTTAAGCCGAAAGGCATAACCAGAAACTCATAGTGCCCTCCATGGGTTTTAAATGCTGTCTTATACACATCCTCTGAGTGAACCCTTAACTGGTGATAGTCAACCCTTAAATCAAGCTTTTTAAAAATAGTAGCTCCTGCCAACTCGTCAATCAACTCATCAACAACGGGAATAGGAAACTTATCCTTGATGGTTCTTCTATTTAATTCCCTATAATCCACACAAAGCCGCCAAGATCCATCCTTTTTGCCAACCAACACTACTGGAGAAGCAAATGGACTAGAGCTGGGCTGGATGGTATCACTGTCTAACATTTCTTGCACCAGTTTTTCAATGATATCTCTTTTGACCAAAGGATACATGTAAGGCCTTATACTTAGTGGTTCTGAACCCTAAATCAAAGGTATTTTATGATCAAATACCCATCGAGATGGAGGCAATGATTTAGGCTCCTCAAAGACCCTCTTAAATTGCTCCAAAAGCTTAAGAAGAGCAGGGTGCTAGGTATCAGCAGTTGTTGTTAAGGCATGGAAACCAATATCCAAAGAAGATAATGGTCCTATCATGTTTTGTGGAACCAGTTGCAACAAGCACAATTGAGTATATTCCAATACACATTTATCAGCTTTTTTCCCTTTAATGAGCTTAATCTTTTGAGTAGGAACCCCCTTTAATACCACAGTTTCCCCATTCAACTGGAATTGCATGACTAATTTCTTGAAATCCCATTGGACAGGCCCTAAAGTACTGAGCCATTGGACTCCCAACACCATATCACAACCACCCAAAGGAATAAGTAAGGCATCAGTCACTAGAGTATGATTCTGTAACACCCAACTGAACCCCCTACAAATACTTTGACAAGCTAAATGGTTACCATCAACAACTGTTACTGACTGTGGAGCAATGATGTCAACCTTACACCCAAGTTGATGAGCCAAAGCCACATCCATGAAGTTATGAGTACTCCCAGAGTCAATGAGAATGTGTATAGGCTTTTTATTAATAAAACCTACCACTCTCATGGCTTGATACCCTGGATTTCCTGACAATGCATTAACAGAAATACAAGGTTCATCCATCAAAAGCACTGTTTCAGCTAGAGCTGGCAAGTCTGACCCGACCCGAAACCCGAGCAAAACCGACCCGACCCGACCCGATAATACTGCAACCCGAAACCGACCCGACCCGACCCGACCCGATGACGTCCCGTAACCCGTTGACGACCCGAAAATCAGTGACCCGAACCCGACCCGAACCCGACCCGACATTGACCCGACCCGATATTGACCCGATTAAATTGACGCTCTGACAATTATTAACCTTAATAATGATCAAAATGAAATTGATTTATTGTTTAAATTGATATGTTTGACTTAATAATGAATTAATTAAACCAAATAATAATTTAAAACTAGATTTAATGGAAAAATATTGAAATATTGCGAAAAAATAACCGGACCCGATTACGACCCGACCCAAACTCGACCCGACCCGATGTATCATTTGACCCGAAAATGACCCGACCCGACAACGACCCGAACCCGATCCGACTCGACCCGAAAGGGTTGTCTGACCCGATACGACCCGAACCCAATACGACCCGAACCCGACATGACCCGACCCAAACCCGACCCGACTGACCCGATTGCCACCCCTAGTTTCAGCTAACTTCTCTTCCCCAACCATCAATTCCAAGTCAGCCTTCCCTTAACACGCATCCCACCCTTGCACTTCCACAGTAAACACTTGTTTCCCCTTAAAAGGGCATTTATGATTCTTATTATAAAGTTGATTGCAGTAATAGCACTCACCCTTAGCTATTTTATTAGCTCTAACATTGGCAGGAATATAATTTATTTGCCCTGGCTTTGGTGGGTAATTGGTGACAACACTTTTGAGAGGGGCCATGTTTGGAGTGGGTAACAATGGAGGTTTCTGAAAGGGTTGTTTAGAAAAAGAATTATAGGACTTCGAAGAGTGAGAATTAACTGGCAAGCTAGCCTGAATAGCATCTTCCTGACATCTATCAAACTCTATTGCATCAGCCATATTAGTGGGTTTAAAAGCTCTGACAAATGGTTTTATGGTTGGCTTAAGACCCCCAATAAAACTGTCCAAAAAAAAATTGTCAGGCAATAATGGGTTTTTTTGTTGCATCAATCCTTTCAGACACTCAAATTCATCAATATATTGAGTAATTGAACTGGTTTGAACCAATTTATTAAATTTTTCCACAATATTATAGCTAAGATCATCCCTAAATCTTGCAGACAAATCAATCACAAATTGTTCCCAAGCAACATTAGCATGAATAGACAAGTAATTTGAAGTCCATAATTCAGCTTTGCATACCATATTCAAACAAGCCATATCAACTTTTTGAGAATCAGCTATTTTACATAAAGCAAAATATCTACTGCATTTTTGTACCCAAGTAACAATGAATCGTTTTTTTAAATAATGTTTAAAAAATAAATAATTATCGTTTTGGGTTGGGATGAAACTTATTTATTGAAATGGTGTCCACCTAGGATTGGGATACCCAAACCTAAGACCCAACCCATTATCACCACCATTTTACCCCACCTTTCACTCATTCCATCTTCATTCTCTCACCCCACCCTTACCACCACCACAACGGCCGCCCCAGTCATCGGCTTACCAAGTTACCATTAGCCCCCCCCACTCCGGAAGCCAGACCACCACCGCGTCCACCCTCCGGCCGCCGTCGTACTGACGATGTTGCGGGTCATTTGTTTAGAGAGGGTCGGAGACGGGCGGTGGTCGTCTGTTGGGGCACCAGTGGTCGCAAGTGGTCGGCGGTCGCGTCGACAGATCCACCAGTGGTCATGTTGTGGGCATGTCGATGGGTTAGACGGTCGTTGACATACTCACCAATGGTCATGTTGTCTGATCTGCTACCCTACCCGCAACACCGTCAGTACGACAACGGCCAGAGGGTGGACGCGGTGGTGGGCTGGCTTCCAGAGGGAGGGGGGTTAATGGTAAGCCGATGACTGGGGCGGCCGTTGTGGTGGCGGCAAGGGTGGGGTTAGAGAATGGAGATGGAATGAGTGAAAGGTGGGGTAAAATGTTGGTGATAATGGGTTGGGTCTTAGGTTTGGGTATCCCAATCCTAGGTGGGCACCATTTCAATAAATAAGTTTCATCCCGACCCAAAACGATAATTATTTATTTTTTAAACATTATTTAAAAAAACGATTCAGTAACAATACCATTACCATCAAAAGAGGGAAATTCAAGTTTAGGAACAAACCCAAGGTTCCTGGTTGAGGTCCTAATCCCATGCCCAGATTCTGAAGTATGAATTCCAATACTATCCCTTGATTGTTGAAGCTATTGTTGAAGAGTCTGGAACATACCCATCATTTGCGTCATATTCTGGCATAGTTGAGCATTTTGCAGGGCTTGTTCATCCAATTTCTTCGCTTGTTCTTGAAGTTGTTATTGTAAAGCATGAGCTTGACCTTCCATTTTTAATCGATTGCGTGTTGTCGCCAGGATAACCTATCTGATACCAATGATACAGGAGTTAGGCGCTCACTGTATCAACTTCTTTAATGGTGAAAGAGGTCTAACAATGGAGCTAGACGAGAGAATATGAGAGAAGAGAATAAAGAGAATGAATGAGAAGAATTGAGAGAGAATTATAATTGATTATGAATGAATCTAAAAATGATTACAAGACAACCAATTTATAGGAATCTGCATTTGTAAGAGTAAGTAATTCTGTTATTTGACAGCTGAGTAATAACTAATTTTGTTATTTAACCGTTAATACAATATCTAACAGAATTCCTAACAGAATTCTTCTAACTGTATCACTTATTTGTTTATTATTTTCATTTTATGATATCTCGTTTATTTGTTTATTTTTCTATATTAGTAAGATTTTTTATGAGTAATTTGATCTGCTCAGTTGGACTATTAGTATACATGTGATCAACTAAGTACAGCCACAAATGTTCTCGTACTTTATCCTTGTCTTTCTGTCAAAATCAGAGGTAAACAAATGACCGGACATAGAGCCACAATAAACATCTTAAGGTTCAGTGGTAAGAGTCAGTTAATGGCTAATAGACTTCGAGTCTGTCACCCTCAGGTGGTTTACCTGTCTGCCATGGTTTGCACAGCGGGTTTCTTTATTACCAAAAAACAAATTCTAGTACGTATAGTGACAAGCAAAGCAGTGAGCTTACCTGGACACATTCTAAATAGCGAAGGCCAAGATTTCAATCCGTTAAATACCTTTTCTTTGTAATTGATGTTGATTCATTTGTATGAAGCAGTATAGACTAGTTATCTTTGAAATAGTAGCGGAATATAATATTGGACGGCAACTATAAAAACAAATTGGAATCTTCTTGGATAGTGCGGCTAAAGTTTGGATTAAATGGAATCTTCTTGGATAGTGGGGCTAAAGTTTCGATTAACAAAATTGCTAAAGATCGCTCATGTTTTACTCGTCTCGCCCCTAAAATTCGTTTTTTTTTCCAAGTTTGCCCTTCTTTCTATATCGTCTTTCTAAATTTATATTTTATCGGTAAATCGAAAATGAGTGACGGTGGTCTATTTTACGATTATTTTTTTTAATTCGTACAATAGTAAACGACACCAATTTCAAACAATTGGAATATCGAACAACATTAACGTTTTAACGAACAATATTATCGTTTTAACGTTAACTTTTATATATTATTTAACGATAATTAATTTCAACAATTAGCAATCATTTAAATTTACAAAAAAATGCTGATTAAAAACTGGAAAACTTCAAATGGCCATAACTTTACGCTTTTTTTTCAAATCGCTAATCTCGACGAGGCGAACGCAATGGTAAAAAAAAATGTTTTCAGTGGCCCATTCGTGTAAAACACACGAATTGGCCTGGGCCGATTCATGTGGTTTACACGAATAGGCCTAGACCAGTTCGTGCAAATCACACGAGTCGGCCTTGGTCCAATCATGTGATTTACACGAGCCGGCCTAGGCCCATTCGTGTAAACCACATGAATCGGCCCAGGCCAATTTGTGTGTACACGAATGGGCCACTGAAAACAATTTTTTTTTATAATTGCGTTCGTCTCGTCGAGATAAGCGATTTGAAAAAAAATCATCGAAAATGGACACCCGAGCGCAAAGTTATGGTCGTTTGAAGTTTTTCCGTATCTAACATTCTACTCTCTTGGTGATAGAAAACGCTTATGTAAAGTAATAATCTTCATGCAAAATAGTCTCATTATTATAAACTTAGGCTCTGTTTTTTCTGACTTTTTAGAGCTGAATTGAACTGAACTGAACTTAATAGAGCTAAACTGAACTGAACTGAACTGAGTTGAACTGAACTGAATGAAGCTGAACTGAACTGAACTGAATGGAGCTGAACTGAGCTGAACTGAACTGAGTGGAGCTGAACTGAACTGAACTGAATAAAGCTGAACTGAAATCAGCTTATTGGAGCTGAACTGAGCTGAAAAAAAAAAAAAAAAAAAAAAAAAAAAAAAAAAAAAAATAATAATAATAATAAAATATAATAATAACTACAATAACTACAATAATATTATGATTATTATAATTATAATAATAATCATAATCATAATGGTAATTATAATGATAATGATAATGATAATGATAATGATAAATATTACTTCGTATTAGTTTTTATCATTAGTCTTAATAATAATATTAGTAAATAGTAATAGTAGTATTAATATTAATATGATTGATTTTGATAGTCACAGCATTCATTATAATAACAATAATAATTAGTGATAATAATAATAATAGTATAATAATATTTTTTATATAATTATTGTTAATACTATTATATTATTCTTATTACTACTATTATAATATAATAATATTAATAATATTGATAATAGTTGCTATTAATAGAATATTTCCTCCATTTCATAATAATTTTCGTAGTTCGAATTGCATAGTTTCCGAGACAACACTTCGACTCAATTTCTCTTCATTTATATTCTTTTTTTTTTCAATTTAAAAATATGTTTCCAAAATATTTTTTTTTTATGATGAATGTAAATGTTTTTTGTTATAACATCTTAGTTTATATATTTAACACTTATTTATGGTCAAAGTTATTAAAATTGATCCTAAAAGTCAAACGAGAGATAATTATGAGATGGAGGGAGTATTAATTAGTTAATAATAATAATAATAATAAAATAATATTAATATTAATATTAATAAAAACTTTTAAGTTTAAGATGAGTAGAACTGAAATGAGCTGATTTTTAGTGGAGCTGAACTGAACTGAATGAAGCCGAGCTGAACTGAACTGAATAGAGCTGAACTGAACTGAACTGAATGGAGCTGAACTGAACTGAACTGGGCTGAACTGAATTGAATAGAGTTGAACTGAACTGAAATGTGCTGAAATTAAGCTGGAAAGAACAGGGCCTTACTGTGAGACCTTTCACTTAAATCTACTTAAGTGGTTGTCATTTTTCTTTTCAGATTAGTTTTTAGTGTATAACTCCATAATGAAAAATCGTCTACACTAATATAATAATATTAATTAAAAAATTAAAATAAGTATTTTGAAATATTGGTATAGAATACACAAATACATTTAGAAGGTGTTAGCTAGTTTCCTGCACAAATTCTCATTTAAAACGGTCATATCCGTCTTAAGCTTAAAACGGCTTAAATACATATTAAATCATCTTACTTTTTGCTTAGAAAATACCAAATTTTTTAGAATATACATAAATATACTCAATAATCTACTTGGACACTCTAAATTGAACAACGGGGAACACTTCTTTGTCCATCTGCAATGAAAATATTTGTCCAAGTACATTCCGTAGTGTATTTAGTAATTTAGGGGTAGTGTAATTACCCATTTTTTATCTTTATTACGTTATATTTGATCGGTCTTCACTCTTCAGCATCACTTGACGAATTTCCGAATATGTACAATTGTACACATGATAGTATGCTACACGTTAAACTGCAGGGTGCATACAGCATAGCGTATGAATCTTATATTCTTACCAGGAATCGCAAATAATTTACGTTGAAAACTTCAATTAAAATATAAGATCCAAGTAATTCAGAATTTCACAATTCCACCAACCCAATTTCTTCCAGAAATTCAAACTCTCAATTCTTCATCCAACTACATATTCAAATATTCAATTCAATATAATCAAGCTCATTTACTCTTTTCCCTCAATTTAAAACTCCTTATTAAATAAAAAAGTTCATAACTTTGATCAGATATCCAAACTTCTTGAGGTAAATCACTCATCATTCCATCTATACTTGTTCCAAATCATCTGGGTTTGTTTACTTTTGTTAGATTTCATTAGCATAACCCTAGAAAACTGTGTATTAATTTCCAATTTCATACCTTTGCTTTTCCTTGATCTTGTATTTAGATTAGATTATCTTTTGGGTTTTTCATGTTATAATTAATTTTGTTAATTTTGCTTGTATATGTTATTAAATTTATTGATATTTGAATCAAATAAATTGTTTAGAAAATAGAATAGTGGGTTTGATTTGATAATGGATCAATACAACCCATATGGTTACCCTCCACCCCCAAATTCTGAGGCATACCCACCTCAACAAGCTCCATACCCATACCCAAATGCTGCTCCATATCCATATCCGTATCCATATCCACGACCGCCCGCTTACCCGTATCCATATTCATATCCATCACCACCCAATTACCAAAGTCCACCTCATAGACCCATGTCATATTCTGGACCGCTTCCTCAGACCGGTCCTCCTGGACCGACTTTTCAGCATAGTAATAGCTTTCAGTATGGTTCATCTCATTACCAATGTCCGGATCCCGGTGTATACCCCCCGCCAAATGTTATGCCCCAACCGCCTTCTAGGAGTAATAGCTTATCTAGTTCTCCGTCATCTCATTACCAGTATTCAGATACCGCTGTATATCCTCCGCCAAATGTTGTATCCAGACCACCTTCCCGAAGTAATAGTTTATCTAGTTCGCCTGTATATGATAACTTGTCGAGTGGATTGCCATCTCGTTATCAGTACCCGGATTCTGGTGTCTATCCCCCACCAGATGCCAGTCCACAACAGCCTTCACGAAGTAATAGCTTCTCTGGTTTATCGGGGTATGATGCTTCGTCGGGTGGATTGTCATCTAATAGACTAAGTAGAGCTAACCATGTTGGAACCTCATATGGTATGGCATATCCTCCGTTGGATGACTTGATGGGAGAAATGCGATTATCTGATAATCAGCCACATGTCACTGCTTCACCTTCTGCACCTTCTATGGCATTGGTGGAAAGCTCGCCTATGGGTTACCCGAGTTTAAGTGGAAAGTTCGGTAATAATGGCTACCCTTACGATCCACATTCAAGGAGCCCTAGTTGGGATAATTGTTTCCCTTGCGTAGGCGGTTCCCCGCGTGTATCATGTGATGGCAACGGTATGCAGATTGTTCCACATCAAAAAGGGTCTTTGAAGGTTTTGCTTTTACATGGTAATCTGGACATATGGGTTTATGAAGCAAAAAACCTTCCAAACATGGACATGTTTCATCGAACATTGGGTGACATGTTTGGTAAGTTACCTGGGACTGTAACCAACAAGATTGAGGGACATGTAGCTCGTAAGATCACAAGTGACCCATATGTGTCTATAGCTATATCGAATGCTGTAATTGGGAGGACCTTTGTGATTGGCAATGAAGAGAATCCTGTGTGGATGCAACACTTCAGTGTTCCGGTGGCACATCATGCTGCCGAAGTGTTCTTCTTGGTCAAGGATAGTGACGTTGTGGGGTCACAAATCATCGGAAGTGTAACGATTCCTGTTGAGCAGATATACTTTGGGGCAAAAGTTGAGGGAACATACCCTATTCTGAATGGTAGTGGGAGGCAGTGTAAGCCTGGAGCCGTCTTGAGTATTTCAATCCAATATACACCCATCAACAACCTACAAATTTACCATCATGGAGTTGGTGCAGGCCCTGATTATCAAGGGGTCCCTGGCACGTATTTTCCTCTTAGGAAAGGGGGAAGAGTAACTCTCTATCAAGATGCTCATGTCCCTGATGGTTGCCTTCCTGAGTTTAATCTTGATAGAGGGATGAAATATGTTCATGGTAAGTGTTGGCAAGATATCTTTGATGCTATACGTCAAGCTAGGCGACTGGTGTACATTACTGGATGGTCAGTATGGCATAAAGTTAGGCTTGTACGTGACGGTGGCAATCATGCGTCAGATTGCAATTTGGGAGATTTACTCAGGTCCAAGTCAGCTGAAGGAGTGAGAATTTTGCTCCTTGTGTGGGACGATCCTACTTCTAGAAGCATTTTGGGCTATAAAACGGTAAGTGGCTCGACTTAAAGTTCATTAGGAAAATTTTCATTGACGTAATTACACATGTGTCCATGTCTGTCCGCTCTCATTCAGATGAAACAGGGGTTATTAAGGAAGTCTATGATTCTTTGATAGAGAGCACCTTTTTTCATACATGAGTATGCAAATTTTCTTGGATTTCATGTTCTCTCATTTTTTCACTGCTTTTATTAATTTAGGATGGGATCATGGCTACCCATGATGAGGAGACCCGTCGATTCTTTAAGCACTCGTCTGTTCAAGTGTTACTTTGTCCTCGTGTTGCCGGGAAAAGACATAGCTGGGTCAAACAAAAGGTAAGTGCCACACAATTTGTTTTGCAAATCGTTTTTTGGTTTAATATATAAATTTCCATCTATTTAAATGGTGATCGATCTGACCTGATGCCGTATTATTGCATTTCGGAGTTGGCTGTGTTGCCTGTAAGGCCTCTATCTGATCCATCATACATTTTTCATTTACCTTCCATTTTTAGCGTCTTTGTGACTTTGTTGACTCAATTGAAGCTCACTTCTTATTCTATTTTAGGAAGTTTCGACAATATATACTCACCACCAAAAGACTGTGATTGTCGATGCTGATGCTGGCAACAACATGCGGAAAATTGTGGCATTTGTTGGCGGACTTGACTTGTGTGACGGAAGATATGATACCCCTGATCATCCCATATTCAGATCTTTGCAGACGACGCACAAAGATGATTACCACAATCCTTGTTTCCAGGTAATATTCTAAACATATCTTTGCAATTATTTTCTTGGTATTCTCAGATCTTAAATAATTAGGCACTAGGTCTGTTATCACTCCATAGGAAGTGTTTCATAGAAAAAGTGATGAGCATGATTGGTATGTAGATCAATCAATCAATTAGGTGATGGCTTGATGAGTAGTGCAGGGCCATGGCTGGTGGTTAACAAGAACCAGCTTGGACAAAGTGATGCACGTGGGGTTTGGATGCTAAAAAAAACAAAATTGCTAAAGAAACCCTGTCGTACTTTTGTTTAAGACCCCATTTAATTCCATAATTAATATAAAAAGAAAAGCTTCTTCCATCATCTTATTTAGTCGCCAATATCAACCACCGTCGCACCACCACGGTTTTATCTCCGTCAGCTGTTACTGTAGCTAGTAGCGCATTTCACTGGAGATAAGGTTGTTGGCGCACCTTGATCTAAATTATCACTCTTTAGAACAAGATCCAAGAAATTGAAAATTCTATTTCATCAATGTCTCTAATTTGATCTCTTTCTCAACAAGAGTTCATTCGTTCCTTCCTAGCCCTCCTTGGGCGCCGTTAAGGGTTTGTAATCCGGATGCAATGAGTGTCATGAGACCTGAATAAAAGATGAGATGAAGTGGTTTAAGTCATTAAGGGCAAGAGGTGAGGCGAGGAACTCATGGATGTGTGGATGATGTTGGAAGCGTATATAAAGTAGCCTTCAGAGGATGTCGGAGGATGATGAGTGTTGTTTTGGTGGTCACTTGGCCGCACAAGTTACTGATGGCCGGAGGTCCGATGATGATTGATGGACAGAAGTGAAGAGAGAGAAAAGAGGGAGGTGAGGAAAAAAAGAAAAGATGGATGAAGGATGGTTCTTGAATCATATGATGGAAGGATATGGAAGATAGGGTATTAAAAAAACCAAGGGATTTTTATGCTGACAAGGCATTAGTAAGTGCTCTTATATGACAAGGAATTCTTACCCTAGAACTAGTTTTTTGTGTTATCCATAAAAGTGCTGGCCTGTGCGGATGTGCGCTCAACAGATTCTCCTTAGATTTGGTGTTGTTTGTAAGATAGCGCATCACGAGTTCCTCATACCACCTCGTGACAACTATTGTGTCATTCTCTTCCACTATTTTTGTGTGAACTTTCTATCTATCTAGTCTAGTTGTTAATTGTGACACACTTAACAGGGCGCTACGACAGGCTGCCCGAGAGAACCGTGGCATGATTTGCATAGCAAACTAGACGGCCCTGCGGCATATGATGTTCTTACCAACTTCCAAGATCGCTGGTTAAAGGCATCTAAGCCACATGGAATTAAGAAGTTGAAAATGTCGTTTGATGATGCTTTATTGAGAATTGAACGGTTGCCTGATATTGTCGGGATAACTGATGTTTCTGGCCTTGATGACGATGATCCTGAATCCTGGCATGTTCAGGTAGTCCTAATTTCTCATTCTTTTTTTCATATGCATAATGCGCTTGTGTGTAAGGAGAACTAAAACTCCTCCCATTAGGTTTTCCGGTCCATCGATTCGAGTTCTGCAAAAGGATTTCCGAAAAATCCAAAGGAAGCGACCAGCAAGGTGGGTGAAATTTCGTGCAAACTTCTCTTTTTCTTAGTACTTATCCTTTCTTTCACACATTTTGGTTTGTTTTTTTCTTTCTTTCCCTCCCCTTGTCTTTTGCATTCTTCTTAGGCACCATATAGAAGTTGATCGGTTGCTATGAATATGCAGAATTTGGTATGTGGGAAGAATGTGCTGATCGATATGAGCATACATACGGCATATGTTCACGCTATTCGATCTGCCCAGCACTACATCTATATTGAGAATCAATATTTCATTGGTTCATCATATAATTGGAGTGGAAACAGAGACTTAGGTGAGAAATTGCTGTAGAAAGTTTACAAAACAGTGAAGTGTGTTACATTTTTTTATTACGCAGACTGCTGCTGAGCCTCATTCCTACATTCTGAACTTTTTCTGTGAACTTCTTTTATTTCCCTTATATGTCTGCCACTTTCTTTTGCTATTATGTTATTTATCCTCATTCTTTAAATGTTTTTAATGCTAACCAAGTTAGCGAACGTCTTCTATCATAAATAGTTTTATAGGATACCTGGCATGTACTTGACTAATTTTATAGTCATTACGTTTTACTTTCACAGTTCACTTCATGGATACCGTCTTTTTAGAAATTCTTGTGAAATGGCCTCATGATGGCTCCATGTTAGGTTACCAGATTAAAGGATGGACTTAAATAATAAATGTACATTTGTACTTCTCTCTCAAAATGTATTAGTTTTTGTGTTATTTGGATATGTTGTCAACCTTGACACAGAACTCCCCAAACCCCATTTCACTCTTGGCGTATGTGTTTTTTTATATTCCTGTTATTTTGGAAGGCGTTTTATTTGTGGTTTGATGAGAATTAGCGTTAAGTTAGTTGGAGTACATTGTCTTTGTCATGTCTGGCTTGGTATAATACATGTATCATGCTTAAACATTTTTTCCTGCTGAAGAATCTGAGGGAAATGTTGAAGTAACGCTAATTTTTATTAATGTTTCTTATGCAAAGAAGTGACGCTCCTTTCACTGGCCTATATTGTTGGCTGCAGGTGCTAACAATCTGATTCCCATGGAGATTGCATTGAAGATTGCTGAGAAGATTAGAGCTCATCAGAGATTTGCTGCTTATATTGTTATCCCAATGTGGCCGGAAGGTGTACCTAGTGGTGCAGCCACTCAAAGAATTCTCTTTTGGCAGGTGAAATAAATATAGTTTTGATTATCTGCCTACAGAAACAACTATATGTTCGGTATTTAAATTTTCTTTTCTTTTTCTTTTCCATGACAAATTAAAGATTTTGTTTTAAATGAATATAAACTATCTGCAAAATGTGTTGTAGCTTAAAATAAATACTCCATCGGTCCCATCATTTGTTTAATGGGTGTCTCAACCATTTGTTTACCTATTCATATTAAGAATGCTTTTAATGGGAAATTTGATCGTCCACATCCATTATTGCCCACTTGTCATCCATTAACAACCACCACAAATGATCCCCTCCCCTTTCCTTGGTCACTGTGCAAAAACCAAAGGTAAACAAATGACTGAGACGAAGGTAATAGCTGATATATTATGGGAAGTTCACATAGCGTTGAAATTTTGTTAACTAACAAAATTTTATGTACTCAGTATCATTTTTCCTCAGATGTCCTTACATTACAGCTTCTGAGTATTATTGAGATCCTTAGTCAAAACTTTAAGTATTCAGGGTTTAGTTTTACTGAAGCTCTAACTTTAATATGTTAGAGTAGTTGAAGTCACAATTCAGGCTACTATGAGCCGGAAATGTGGACGTCAGTTATATGGGTGATGGTTTACATTACTATACCACATATTTTCCTTACTTAAGTTCTCAAGTCATGACAAATGGTTGCAGAACAGAACAATGCAAATGATGTATGAGACCATCTCTAAGGCGCTAATAGAGGTGGGGCTTGAGGATGCCTATACACCACAAGATTACTTAAACTTCTTTTGCCTTGGCAATCGTGAAGGTCCAGATGGAACTGAGGGTGCTCCAAGTCCTCACCCACCCAACACTCCTCAGGTTGTGATCCTCTTTTGTAAACTATGACGCAGATGATGTTCTATGTCTATTTTTATGTTCTCTAAGGCTTGCCTTCTCCTTAGACCCGCGAAATTGATTTGACTTGAATTGAGCAGCTTCTGAAATCCAGATTGATCTGAACCGAAACGAGTAAATCTGAAATGACGTTAGTTTATCACTTTATCTATATAACAAATTACAAAAACCTTAGTAGACAGGACTTAAAATGGGCCTGACTGGAAACCCGATAATTGGACCCACAAACGACCTGACCTACAGTAGCTTGCCCAAAATAGATATGAACTCAAACTGACTCGACCATTCAAAATCATGTATACGCCCAAAAACATTGATCTGTACCAAGCTGAATGAGGTTTCACCATTTGCCGAATGCCCTATTAGATAGCCAATTGCCCAATTTACCGAGTTCCGATCATTTCGATTCTTGTCCATTATTGAACTGGGATGGTTTTCCAATTTATATTTCTGATTTCTTGTATCCGACTGTGTGCAATTTAGGCTTTATCCCAAAAGAGCCGAAGATTTATGATTTATGTCCACTCTAAAGGCATGATAGTGGATGACGAGTATGTGATAGTGGGTTCTGCAAACGTCAATCAGCGTTCAATGGAAGGAACAAGAGACACCGAGATTGCTATGGGAGCCTATCAGCCTCTGTACACTTGGGCAAAGAAGTCAGGGCATCCATACGGGCAGGTATACTCCCGTGAATCATTTGAAGTTGCATATTTGTAATTATTACTGGTATGTACAACATTGTACCCAGTTACTCGAAGGCTTCTGTGTGGCGGGTAAAAGGTCAGATGTGCGAGTTTACCCTTGTGATGAGAACACAAGAAGACTGTTTCTATTAAGTATTGATAGATACCACTGAGGCACTGACACTTTACTGAGTCATACTCCGAACTTAAAGAATTGAATCATTAGCTCTATTGGGTAACAAAATGATGTGTAATTTATTTCGCCATGCCCATGAAATCATGAATATACTTTTCAATTTGTTACGAGAATGAAAGAGCACACTAAGATATGAATGAAAATGCGGGGTTGAATATAATGTGGGGCTGTGGGGCCAGGTCACACACCGTAATGGCAATACATTAAAAAGGTAAGATTTCAAGAGGTTTATTCATGGACACCCCAAAAAAGGAACTTGAAATTTATTCATGGATAGAGAGGGAGTATTGTATATAGGCCATTACTTGAGGATCTCTAACACGTAACCATAAAGATCAAAGGAGGTAGAAATTAGACTGCAATCACCTTTTATAAATTTGCAGTCAGTTTGTGAGCCTTGATCAAGAAATAACTGGTTGATTACAATCAGTTTGCCATCTGTGTAATCAAATGATAT
Source organism: Heliosperma pusillum (assembly GCA_022085475.1). Lineage (NCBI taxonomy): Eukaryota > Viridiplantae > Streptophyta > Magnoliopsida > Caryophyllales > Caryophyllaceae > Heliosperma > Heliosperma pusillum. The sequence continues at coordinate 58,486 of JAIUZE010002233.1, forward strand.
GTTTATATATTATACCTGTCGTGCAGATATATGGTTATAGAATGTCCCTTTGGGCAGAACACCTTGGACTTGTCGATGACTGCTTCACTGAACCAGAAACCGTCGAGTGTGTAAGAAAAATAAGAACAATGGCGGAGATGAACTGGAAACAATTTGCAGCCGAAGATCCAAAAGAAATGACCGGCCACCTGCTTAAGTACCCCGTTGATGTTGATAGAAGGGGGAAGGTAAGGCCCCTTCCTGGTTGCGAAAATTTCCCCGATCTCGGTGGAAACATATGTGGCTCCTTCCTTGGTATTCAAGAAAACCTCACCATCTGATCTGCTAATTAACATCACCAAGTAGGTTCTATCCAGATTTCGTAATTTTTGAGTATGAGATAAGACTGCCTATATACAGTAAAAAGTACAGTTTTTTGAGGTTAGTTTCGTCATGGATAGGCTTTTTTTACTGTACATTGTCTTCATGTTTTCCCTTTCTCCTTTTGGAGATGTAACTTTAGACACAATTGTGAGTAGTAGTGCTTCATAATTGTGTATATAGCAGTATAACATCGTTTTAGGTCCTCAACATTTTTGTACTCGTATAACACTTGCGGTTATTAAAGATGTAAGTTCTTATACTACAAGCAATCAAACTATTATCTTTATCTTGTTATGTACTCTGTATATGATAGATTTGAGAATCTTTATTATGTGCTACCTCTTAAATGAACACATACATTCCTCGAAGCCTCTTGGCTATGCTGTCGTTTCGAAGGGATTAAACATCGACAGATATGTGAAGGTTTTTCATCTTCTGATCCAACAATATCCAGTAGGTAAGGGATCTTCAAAAAGTGCTCGTGCAGTCATGCTTGACCGATACAGCCTAGCTGATGGTCCTGATCCAATAACAATCTTTAGCCGATATACTAGACTAATTAGAAAACAAACTGCGACTCGCTGCATTGTTCGTAGCACAGTAACGCAACCATAATTCATGATGACGGATGCCATAACTTAGAACCATTATCCATTCCTGTTCTATAACGCCACTTGCTTCAACATGACAGACAGTGAACACAAGTGAGGATAACCAAAAATTATGATTCCACATTTCATCCAAAATCAATAAAAAAGAAAATCTTCAGACTATACTAACTAGTAGAGATTTTACAGTCCGAAGAAAAGAGATACTGTATGATGATTGGTACTCCTTACTCGCAAGTCGCAACTAGGTTGAATCCCGACAACATACGAAAACTGTACTTTGCAAGTTCCTTTACAGTGAAAGAAAGATAATAATAACCATTTATGCAGCTCAGGTAATATTCACAAGTCTAGCACGTTTAGTATTCGGGTCGACTTCTGCTCGAAGTCCAATCTCGGCAAGTTGAGGAACATCAACAGCTCCTTGCATCTCCAAACTAGCCACGACTTGCTGGTTTTCTGCATTACCTTCTAGTAAATTTTTAGCACAGAATATGCCCCATTCCCTAAGAAAAGGATTATCTTCATCAAGAACACATTGTTGTAAAAGAAGAATAAGCCCGCCCTTTTGCCTTACTTCATCCTGTACATGCATCCTTCTATACGAGCAATTCCCGATGACTGCAACTATGTCTCTTCTGAAACCCTTGTATGGGCAAACTTTGGGTAACTCGCTATCTACCGTTCCGCCCTCGGCCGGACTGATGGTTTTCCTGATCGAAGATGGAAGCTCTAGTTCACGAAGTAAGGATAAGAGCAGGTCCAAGAATCCTTTGTCAATCAATGAATTAACAACTGCAGAACTGTCTTGTGCACATGTATCTCTCAGGAGAGTCAGTGAATAACCTAACACATCGATCGAAGCGGAGCCAGTAGGTAAACCAGATTGGCCCCTGGTGTGAAAGTCCAAGATTTTGACGGCTGTCTCAAAAATACCAAGAATATATAAAGCAAAGTCGATATTCATATGAATCTCCTTAAGTCGCTCATTCAAAATTTCAGAGACCATGCGCAGAAGATATGCTTGTGAGGAAGTAAATCTCTTTTCGAGGTTTTCCAAGTTATCAGAGGCAATATTTTCACTCAGCACAGAAAATAACACTGAGAAATGAGATTCCTCTAGGCATGTTCTTGAGATAAGTAGCTTCAACCAATCTTCTCCGAACCCAACTGAAAGCACAAAAGGCAATGTCGTTTAAACCCTTTTCCATCCAACTCTAAGGCTACTTTGAACAAAGACACCAGCAATCACAAAAACATTTAATAGTGAGACCAGTCCTATCAATCATGTAATGAAAACGACCAATACATTCGTACTAGGCAAGTCTCACACATTGTGAGACCGCGTCATACAAGACTCGCTACCCAATAACAAAGGGGATGAAGAAAGTTACCTTCTGAGGCGGTCCTAACACTTTCTGCGATCACAGCTAACCCTTGATCTGTGCAAAGCTCGGCAAACAGTTCGAAGCTTCCATCACTACACGTATAAATCATCATACACAAAGGATCACAAGTCTCCCTTCTACGAACTCTAGCAATTTTAAGAAAGACATCGGGAAACAGTCGCTCCCATATAGCACGTTGGTGTTTCTCCCCAGCAAGCGATATATTTGCCAGCACTTGTAAGGCAGCCCGTATAATCCCAAAACCAAAATCATCACAATCAAACTCCACACTATTAATTACACCCGAAACAACTGCAACTCCATTTAACTCAATAAACAAGTTTTGGTTTCTTGCCTCTCCTGCGCATAGGTTTCTTAGCAGTCTAAGAGACAGCAAAAGAAGATGATGGGCCGATTCACGATCAAGAGATTGTAAAAGCTTTAGTACTGCTCCAAGAATACCCTTGGACGCAAGCTCCAATTGACCTTTATCGCTTCTAGAAGTTTCAGTAAGACTTTGAAGTGCTTCATCCAATGATGAAGAATTTGAAGTGCTTAACAAAGACTCGATAACATCTTCAGGGATGCTCAACTCTCGCGACAATGCAGTATCCATTTCCTACGCAAAATTTCGACATATACCCACATTTAATAAATATTTGCTAATGACAAAACTATGTCATACACCTCATTTTATAAATGCGTGACTCATATGATTATTCGCATAAAATCGTCTCACACAAGACTAACATTTCCTAAGAATTAACCCTAGATAAAACCCTAAATCATATTTAGATGCACAAATTCTCATTGAAGACGGGTACTATCCGTCACAAACTGAAGACGGATAGTGCCCCTCTCACAATATGCAAGTGGGAACATAATAGACGAATAGTTCGCTCCCCACTTGCATATTGTGAGAGGGGCACTATCCGTCTTCAGCTTGTGACGAATAGTGCCCGTCTTCAGTGAGACAAGCTCAGATAGATAATTCGTGCCAAAAACACTAAAAAGATGATGTATAATCTAAGCATTGCATTAACATAAACAATTAAAACCCTTCACAATTTAACAAGCAAAGTAACATTACCCTTCACAATTAAAGGCACAAACTTTAATGCCCATTTCATGAAAGAGCTGAAATTGAGGGACATAATCTAAGCATTGCATTAACATAAACAATTAAAACCCTAATAAAATCAGCTATTCATGGAGAAAAACTAATGTATAATCTAATCAAACCCAGTAACATGATTGCTTTAACATTAACCAATTCCATAATGTTATTTTATACTCCATATAAGCATAGTCGGATTGATTACAGAACAATAAAAAAAAAAGGCATAAAAATGTAGTGAAGAATGTTAAATCTAACCTTGTATTAGAAGTGAAGGAGAAAATAACAATGTTGAAGAACTACGCAAGAAGTTGGAATTCTCTGATGTATAACAAGAGTTATTTGAGCAATTCGTCTTTGTGCTTATAAATTTGTGTTTATATTCTCGGTTTTCCGACCCAATATACAAGTCAACCGGATCGGGTCGGGTGGGGTCGGGTTATTTTCAGGTATAAAAGGTAACGAGCCGGATCGGGTAGAATCGGGTCAATTCGGTTTGGAAATTCTCGGATCAGTTATAATCAAATTATTTTGGAATAATGATCAGTTTATACAATAAATATTCAGGTCGGATCACATCGGTCAGGTCTATTTATAGTCGCTCAAGTTCGCGTCTTCCAATCATGTGTTGGGTAGGGTACGAATCGGGTTATTCGGGTTAGGTCGGGTTAATTTGTCAGGTCTAGAACTCATAAGTCATGATCCAAAGTGACTATTCATTACAAACAAGTTTTCTTAATAACCGTACCCATTTATTTTATAACCGTAATTCATACATGTTTTGTTGGCTAGCATTTTTCCTTAAATCGTAAAAAGTCTCAATATTGCGAGACCAGGATTAAAAGTCTTTTTTAAATAACCTGATTACCTGAATGCTCAAATTTTACTCTTTTAAATATTTTGTTTGGGTGATTATAGTTGATTTTCTTCCAAAATATGTGGAAGATATTATTATTGTTGTTTACTAATCAATAAACAACCTTATGATAAAATTTGAGCCTTGAAAATCTCATTATGATACTTTGGGTATCTTTAAAACTAATCGTTTAATTTAGGGTTTATCAGATGCTTTATGAAAATTAGAGGTATGTGTTATAATTCCGAAAAATACAAGAGTTTTTCTCAATAGAATACCCCTTTATTTTTAATGATAAAAGGAGAATAAAGCCGGTTACATTGTAATTGCTCGAGTGGCACTCATTCCTTGTGAATTACGTCCTGGTCTTTTAGTGTATGGGAAAGAACGTGTGCCACTTAGTACAGGTGTGATGAATGCTAAGTCAGGCTTTTAAACCTTGTATAAATCGGAAGATAGATAAGTAATATTGATATGAAGTAATGTATACGAACAGAAGATATACGATAATAGATACTCCTTTCCGTACCAATAGGTTATCCATTTGGCTTTTTGTGAGAGGAATTTTGAAACAAAGATAACTATTTGATTGAAACAAGAGTACATTTATATTGAATTATAATACAAGTATTATTACAGTATTGTATGATAGAGTGAATTATTACAGATGGTGGCCTAATGCCCTATTTATACTCAATACATGGCCGTCGGAGAAGAGAGTGGCACCCCCTCACATGGCTTCGCACCTCTTCGTATCATTAGGCATGTAGACTTGCACAAACATGTTCCGTATCGATCTTAGCTTGCACCATAGTTGTCCACGGTCCACAAAGAGTGATCTTGCGTTTTCGCCTTTAGACACATCTTAGGAGTCGAAATAAAATGAACCGAGACATTGTGCATCATGAATCAGCGGGTCTAAGATCCTGTGTGAAGGGGCGTGAAACTCATGCTCATCCGAAGGAAATGACCATGTTATTTTAGTTAAGTTATGCACACTGAAATTCGCCTCACGGCAAACATGTTTAAGCGAATATTATCGTCTTTTTGAAAGAATCAGTAATTGACACTTCTATCTGATGAGAATTTCCATTCAAATGTTAGTAACGGTTCTATCATCAACATCCTTAATAATTTGGGTCTTATAGAGCTGATGGACCTTCAACTAAAATGTTTTTACAACATCCAACTCTCAAGGTTTTTTATTCAATCAAAATTCATGCATAGCTGGTTGAGCATTACGGTGTGGATTCAGGCATGAGTATCGAGGGAGACCAACAACCTATGTAACAGCAAAAGCTCCCTGTATGATCCTTACATTTGAAGAATACCCTTATCCTTGCATCTAAAGGACATGCTTACAAGTAAGAATACATGTCGTCTGGTAATGTTGTCGGAATAAAATCGGCCTTCCACCACTATGACCCAGACATATAAGTATACCGTGTCTGAGCTCCAAAAATAAGATCCACAAGTTTTTCTGCAAGAAATTGAACATTGTCATGCATTTTAACCATTATAAACTTCGGTCATAACATTAATTACGGCAAAAGGCAAATGAAAGCAAGGACGGTGAAGGGGATGATTGTTCTCATATCGCACCTGTAAGCAACCCGATGATCGGTATAGGTTCCACAACCCTTTGGGTACTTTCAAGTCTTCGCCTATGAATATAAAACAACCATCAATAATTTACACAAATTATTATGCATTTGCAAAAATTATAATACGAAGTAAATATAGAAAGATACTTCGTACAAACTAAAGAAAATATTGCACCTGGTATACTTGTGAAAGAATGGGTCTCTCATAATGTAGAATGCCCACAACACCTTTCGTCTTCTTAGCTGCACAAGAAAGCGGAAAGCAATTAATAGAAATACTCTATAAAATGAATTTCCGGAATTTGGGGTAACATAATTGTTATTCTTTCCATTTCATTTAATATTATCTTTGTCTGGCACTGACACTTAAGCGATGTGAACTTTAAATGGTTTGAGTCTTTGAGCACACAACAGAGTTTCAGCACCCTAGGTAAACAAAACAATATACATGGATAAAATAGTTAAAACTAATTGTATATGAGACGATTTAACACGTGATATCAACCACTTATCCCTATAAATTAATGAGACACGCATAAGGATTTGGGTTGGTCTCACAATGTGAGGCCGTCCATACAAGTTTTAATTGATATAAATGGGATGGAGGTAGTAAAAAGTAAGGCATTCAAGGACTTGTAACCTCGTCTTTTTCAGCTACGGAAAGATGGATGTCTTTATGTGCATGTATTGATTGCCTTGAAGTTGTTGATAGTGAGGAAGTACCCAGTCCAACCAGATCTACAGATAAGGAAACCAACCACGGAATCCATGATCGTGCCCCATATTTTCTTACAAACGATACATAGATGAAAGGCCTCAAGATAAATAGTATCTCCCCAATGAGAAATAATCCCCCACGAAAACCCTTCTCAGACAATATTGAACTCAATGTTGGCTTTTCTTCAGTCACCATAGCTATAAAGAAAACAATATACGCGTAAGTCTTGTATGAGACAATCTCACATGTGAGACCTACCAAAAATCTTTTGTACACATCATTCGATTATAGGGTTGACGGGTTGGTCTCACATGTAAGACAATGTATAAATATTTCTGTTATCATCAGCTTTAATGTTCTGAGACAATAATTACCTGGAATCTCCGTGATTCCACCCGGCGGCTGAATCCGGCTTAGCCATGGTGGGCTGTTAATCATTCTAGCATTTTCACCGAACCTACTCAAAGCAGACAGTGCCTTCCCTTCACGATTCCATTGGTTTTGAGGATTGAGATTGTTGAAGTACCCGGGTCTTTGATTTTCTCCAGGTTTTACCAAATCTCCCAGTCCACTATCAGGGTGATCATCATTATTTGGTGTTTCTCCACCATGCAAAAGCATCTTATAACCACCATCGCGAAACAATGCTAGCCTCAGCAAGGCCCTGAATTAGGTTTCTCAACATGTTTAACTAGGTATCATAGAATCAAAAGGGTATCTCAGGTATAGAAAATGAGATTGTTTCAAAAAAAAAAAAATCTTACTTTGATGCCTCAGTAATCACGAGAAAGTTCCACTTCTTGTCGTCGCCATACAGCTGTTGGGCCACAACTTCAACCAAAGTTTCCAGCTCTTTCAAAGCTGATATACATAATGAATACGGGAAAGATGAAGGTGCAGGGACCCTTGAAAATGTTGGAGCTGTGTCAATTATATATTCGTTTATCGCTGTAATTATGCCTAAGGTTGAGGTGACTGCAATAAAATTCAATATATATTAGAGGGCTGTTTGCAAGTAGCCTAGCAGAAAGTAAGAATATCTTCTCGATAGGCAATCAATTAGCTAATGAGAAGATCACAAAGGTTACCAAAATTTCACAAAACCTGCTTCTGGCCCAATCTCTGATGAAGAAAAGCGTTCAGGAAGAAGCCATGTCAGTCCCTGGCAGCAAAAGAGAACGTAAGAGATAAGACACTCTTCGAAAAAGAATTCGTCATATGTTTTCTTAACAATACATTTGCCTTTACGTTTTGGGTAAGAATAAATTATTATAATTCATACCCTTTTCGTGGGCCAGACAACATTCTCACAAATTTTACAATGGAGCCCATTATAGTTCCTCTTTTTAAATTCTGAATCGAGTTTTTATGTGAAATTAAGTTTCTTGACACTTGAAATCTTAAATGGTTAACAGCAGCTATATTTCCCAGTACCTATTGACTTGACCAAATAGATAACGCCAAAACAAAAAAACGGAAGCATGTGACTACACCAAAGGACAGGACTGCAGGACAAGCTAGACCCTGTAAATAAAGCAAACTACGGGTGTACAGGAAGAGAGGAAGAACATAGCTGAAAAACATGGATGATTCAACTTAAAAGAAAATATTTGAGCCAAAAGCCACAAGTGAAAGCCAAAAGATAATCTTTCTTCTAGATGACATTTGTATATTGACTGCGAGAATCATAACTAGATTCACAAACGTACAGATCCAGTCAACCAAAGAGGACAGGCTCGAGAAACTCTCAATCAAGAGCTTATTACTAGCCATTGGTGATCTACATCTAACTGTAAAGATGTACCATAACGTGATCGGGAGCAAAAATGGACGTCTCTGAAACATATATAAAATGGAGTGTGTTTGGGAGCACAGTAAGATGGTTGGCCTTAAGGATTTGTTTGGATAAATATGAGGGGAAGGAAATGAAACAGCCGTATTTTGCTTCCGATATTTCAACTCTTGGAAAGATTTTAATTTCCTTGGTGTGAGGGAAAATAGATCTCTCCATTTCCCTTCAGCCCAGCCCAGCCCCCCCCCCCCCCATCCCACCAATTCCATCCCCTCAGTTATCTTCAATCCAACCATCTAAACAAAGCGCAAGTGCAAACTGAGGTATGGGTTGAGTAACGGACATGAGCACTATCCGCACCTATGTCACTCCTACTCTTTATATTAACTTTTAACTGTGTATGACACTTGACACTCAGACATAAGTATGACGAGCCAAGAACATGACATCTCTTCTTTAGGTAACTGATACTCGGACATGAGCACGTGCCAAGAAATTTTAACGAAAGAGTAGCATTGATGAGAAGCCCAGCATCAATGGGTATCATTTGGAAATGCACCTCCAATGATTCAAAAATCTCATACCCCAACTTTTACAAAATAATATAAAAATACGTTGAGTAATTGTGGTCCTTGTGGAGTTGTGGAGCACTTTTATTTATGAAGTATTGTAAATTTGATAACCAACCCATACTCCCAACATGGGTTACTGAACTCGCTCAAACCACTACTAATCGTGAACTCATTGGCATATCATACATCATATTATGAATTTGGTTAAAATCCATCATATAACGGCATATAAGGTGTCTATCATGCATAACGCGTATACATATTACGAATTCCTATTGCATATTGGGCGCATACTACGAATTTAGCAACATTGACCCTAACCATGAAATCAATCTTAAAACACTAAATCTTGCTTAAACCCTAATCATTATGGAGTATCACACTATATCATTATAGAGAGGTATGAAAGGGAATTCATTTTTTGCAGAATAAGTCTTATACCCTAACCACAATAACATAATCATTCTGCAACAAAATCAGTACATTAACATCAAACTCTCTATAAAAAATAAGTCTTCAAGCCAATGCACAAACATACAACAAAACTAAACACAAAACCATTCAACAAACACTTCCAAAAACTCAATCTTTCTTCTAAAATGTTAAAAAAAATGCAAACCCATGAACCAAAAATACCTCAATTGATCATGTGTACAACAAATTATTATAAAGATTAAAACTTTAATCCGTACAACAACAACATTACCCAGTGCCTCAAAAAGGTCGGATGTACGCAATCTTACCCTTATGTTAGGGATTCAAAGAGGCTGTTTCCGAATGACCCGGAATTAAAATCAAACTCTAATAAAAAAAATAACAAAAAATAAGTGCCTTACATTAGCTAGGGACTCTAAAGAGTGAACATAATCCTTATTTTGGCGAACCCAATTCTTGTAAGCCTCCATTTAATCCAAGCAATCCCAAATTAAAAAGGAAGTACGAATATAAATTACCTAATTGAAAAAATGTAAACCTAATTCTAATCAATGAGTCACACCTCTACAAATTTACAACTTGAATTTTGGTGTTTTTTTTTTGCCCTAAATTTGTATTACAAACAAATCTGAGCAAATTTAATTGATACCCAGAAGCAATAGATGTAGAATTAGGTTATAAGGATGAAATTCAAGCTCAAAGTTGCTTAATTTTGAGATTTTTTTTGTTTGGAAATAGACAATAGAAGAGAGAGATGTGATGGAAATTGTGTAAGACTAACTTAAGTGTTTCCACCGTCAGATTAGATCATCACACTTATGTTATTTGGGACCTACTTATTGTCACTAATTGTTTTTTCTAAAATAAATTAGTCCTTATTTTCACAACAATAAGTCTTGCTTGTGATGGAACGACCTGTAGCAAGTTTGCGACGGGTCAATCCTCCTCACAAAGAGCAAGTAGCAAGGCAAGTGGGATACTTCATTTGCCCCCCACTTGCACTTTGTGAGAGGGATTTGACCCGTCGCAAGCTTGCGACTAGTCGTCCATCACAAATGAGAATTTGTGTTTTCACAACCGTAAGTCTTGCTTAAAACGGGTATTATTCGTCTTATGTTTAAAACGGTTTAAATACTACCATATGGAGTAATGAGGACAAAAATTTTGAATTTCCTAGATAATAACGAACAAGTGAAGTGATTTGATATGTATCTAAGCCGTATTAAATAAGAATTTGTTATTTCATCTATTCTCGTTCAAAATATCTCTCACCGACTGAAAACGGGTCAAATATGTTAAATGGAAGAAAAAGAGGTTGGCTAAAGATTTAAAGATTAACAAAAATATTTGTCTTATATATGCAACGAGGACTCGAGGAGCATATTTGAACTGTTTAGTTCTCAAAATAGATATTGTCGACTTACCGTCTAGGTAACACGGACACTTCTCCTAATTAGCCGTCCCGTGTTGGATACCGTGTCGGACACACGGACACCTATAAATAAGGAACGAGAAAGACTAAAAGAGATTAATTAGAAGATGAGTTAGGTGGGAAATGAGAATAAATTATAGTCAAAGTCAAATTTTACCTTCAATTATTTACATTTAATATCAAATATCAATATAAAAATAAAATCGTACGTTATTTATAACTATAAAATATATATTTTATTAAATTTAAATGTCGTGTCCCGTGTCCTAAATTTTACGAGATGTCGTATCACGTGTCCGTGTAGTGTCCGAGTCGTGTCCGTGTCCGTTTTCGTTCTACCTAGCTTACCGTCGTTAGTGGCCACCTGAAAGACGAACTCTAATTTAAGAACGTCATATAGTGTGACGCTCAAAAGCTATTTTGAATAAGCGCATTAATCACATTTTTGTGTGTTGTCTCACCGTGAAGGCCTTATAGGAGACATATTGCTTCGTATTAACACATTATCAATGGTGTCATATTAATACCAAAGTACAACAAAACTAATCATATTAACAAAATGTAATTCGGCCTAAATTTATAGGTTTTATCGTACGGTTTAGCCCTTTTTTTTCGCCAGCTTTTAAACACGGTTTAGCCCTTTGAAATGACTTAATAGCATAAAAAATTAAAACACTTAAAACGCACTGAAGAGTGAAGAAGACATCGTTTAGAAATCGACCGACATGTCTAAACCATTTAACAAGTCTACTCAAACCATGTAAAATACAGACATGGGCGAGAGTTGAGAGAAGAAAAAGTTTCCTCAATTGATTTAACGCAAAGTCTCATTCATGACGGTTTTAGAATGTCATTTGTGACTGCCAATCTGGCATAGCTTACTAGCGTGAACAATCATGCAAGTAGCCCTTTTACTTGGTGCTTAATTAGCTTCTTTTGGTGCACAAAGAATTCTTCTTTTGGTGATAACCAAGAGGGTAAACTTCAAAACAAGGCAGTATAAATATCATGACACTGGAAAACCTTTGTTATACATGAACCCAGAAGCCAGATCCTATTTCTTAGGTTGGATCATGATTACAAGTATCGAAAATTTATGGCTTGTTACAAACTTAACAGCACATGTGAGCAAGGTTGCGTGCACTCATCCCGACCTTGCCTCAGACACAAGCCCTTAAGGCAGTAGGTCACGACTTCGTAGGCAAAGCCGATCTCATATTCTGATTTGTTTTTTTTTTCTTCTGAAATTTATTTTCAGAAAATTTAAACAAAACAGAAGACAAGTAGACAACATGCTGAAGCACTGTCTAATTTTTTCTATTTATCACATTCAATTGTTACACCTGGCATCTAACCAGCACAAATAAACAATCTGTGGTATGGAGCTATAAGCAATAGGGTATAATTTATACTGTAAAACATGCTACAGCAGCAAAAGTAACAGATAAACCAACCTTGGCGAAGCTCCAAATGGATCGTCATCTATCCATTAAAAAAGAAAAGGGAAAAAAAGCTACAAAATGAAAATGCTCAAGAAAAGACATCGGAATATGTCGGGGATTGGGGATTGGACATGATTATGCTTTTTGCTTTCCCTTCCGTACTTTATCGAGCTCGTCTTCAGCAACTTTCAACTGCCGATTTAATTCGGCAATCCTCATCTCTAACTCCTCAACCGTCCCTCTTTTAATTGCGGGTTGATACGGTATAAGGAAATGACGTGAGAAGGACTTCAATGCCTGTAGTCCAGTGACCTATGAAATCAAAGCTAGATTAGTGTCATGGAATACAACAAAGCACATCACGCGTACCACATTCATGTGTAAACACTAGCACTAAACAACCTTAAGTAGACTTGACAAATGGGATGTTCAGGCCAGGTCGTTACAAGCTTAGGTCATCTGGGATACAGGTTATTCCAAATTTAAGTTGTTTTCATGTCAATGATTACAAATCAGGTCAATCGAATGATTCTTGAATTATCTCAGTTCTTGGATATGTCAAATTTGTCATTTCAGTCCGGCTCTACCTCGGGTTGTTTCATCGATCGGGTCAAGTTAATCCTACCTAGTCAGGTCAGTTCTGCAATCTCTACAAGTAATTGAACTCGAAAAGCACAGGTCATAAAAAAAACTTTACTGCGGTTACCTCTTCTGGCATCAAGGGCAATTTCGAAATGTTGAAGTCCTCGTACAACATGTAGAACTGATCAATATACCTCTCTTGCATTCTCATTCTTGCTTTAAGCAGCTTAGAATCGACAACTAGAACAACCAAGTAAAAATAAAGGACAATCAGATGTCAATTTAGGCATAGATGGCCGCAATTCCAACAAAACATATAGGTTCTAGTAAATACCTTCGTCATCAAATAGCACTTGGTTAATGATGATATTATGAGTGTCAATCTCGAATTTTGCAAGTTCCTGAACCAATCTTTCGGTTTCATAAAGAGAAAGGAATTCAGGAATGCAGACACAAACAAATGTCGTCAAGTCCTGAAATAGCAACATCACAACTATCAAGAGCAACCAACTATGAGACTAGGTATATCAACTTATCAAGTAGACCAGAGAGGAATCTGAAAAAGAATCGGCATAGATCATATACTGTTCAGTATTTATATTGTCCATTAAAGTAAGTATGTTTTGTTAGAGTTTAAGTCGAGTAATAACCCAAGATCGAACATTCGAACACAACTCCCTCATTTTTTTTCGAGGTCCACTACTGGACAAATATATCAACTCTTCTAGACCTCTACACAAGAAGTAGCCACCATAATTTTATAATTTCTCTACCCACACCAAAATTAAGAAGCGAGATTTACTATTTTTTGTACCTAATTTTCGCTCCCAACTGTTCTACAAAGTTACATAAGAGACCACCTATAGCCCAGCTGGTGATTCTCAATATACTGGCGTTCTTATCCTTTAACCAACTTAGAGCATAGTTAGCTGGATGGAATGAGCGGCCTTAAATTCAGTTAAGTATAATTTGTATAGATGAAAAACAAGGGGGCTTACTGGGTCTCTGAACTGCTGGTTCACTTGTTCAATTACATCTTTCATGCCCTCAAGCCGGCCAAGGATCGCATCTTCACCAAATTCATCTTCGACGCCAAACATACGAGTCATCTGCGAAAACAAAATAACCATTGAAATTTGTCAAAAATGTGATAATAATCTCGACTAAGTACTACTACGCCTAAAATATTATTCTACTCCCTACATTTTTGTGAGTGGAAATTTGGTCAATGGAGCTAATCCAACATATGCAAGGCAAAAGGGTAATAACCCATCATAAGACGGGAGAAAAAGCAAAAACATACA
>JAIUZE010002237.1:0-22588 GCA_022085475.1 Heliosperma pusillum
TCGTTTTGGTTTGAATGAGGATCTAACTTGTTTACAACGGGCACATGAGTCACACATCTTTTCTTGTTCGAATTTGATTGAGGGTAAACCCTCAACTAAATCCCACAATTTGAGTTTCTTTAAAATCGTTGGACTGATGTGTGCAAACCTGTTGTGCCATAAGCATGAATCATCCACAATAACTTTCATGCACGTAAACGAACTTGTAGTGACTTTGTTTAAGTCAATCATATACACGTTTCTTTTACGCAAGCCTTCTAAGATAACAGTACTAGTACCTTCAATTATGATACGACAAACATTTGAGTGAAAGACGACTTTATTGCCTTTGTCACACAATTGAGAGATACTTAGTAAGTTATGCTTAAGACCATCTACCAGATATACATTATTAATAGCATGTGAAGAAGATATACCAATTTTACCTACACCGATTATATTTCCCTTCTTTTTGTCTCCAACGGGTGACCTTGTCACCGTTGAAGGGCTCTAGTGAAAGAAAAAGATTCTTGTTTCCGGTCATGTGTCTCGAACACCCACTGTCGAGATACCATAGATGATTTTCTTTCACTATTATCTGCAAGAGAATCAAATACAGCTTTTAGGTACCCACGCTAAGTTGGGTCCCTTATGGTTAGTGACTCTATGTATTTGATCCTTCCTAACCCATACCTGTCTAACAGTTCTTTTCTTCTTAATATAGGGTTGTCTAGATTTATTATAGTGATTGTTATTGTTACGACACACATTAGGTTTAAATGACTGCTTCTGATTCACATATGGTTTAGATTTTGAAGGTACAGATGTGTAATCGAAAGCTATGTCATAAAACCATCTGAACTCATTATTTCTAACTTCATCAAGTTGAGATTCAGGTTCAGACTCATTAATACTAGACACGTCCTGTTCTTTAACAAAATCTGTTTGATTTTTGTTGTCATTGACATATTTAACACAATTATCTTTAACATGACCATTGTGACCACAATAATTGCAAATCAGATATTCTGAAAGATTTACGTACTTCCTTCTTCTGAAATCACGGTCAGAAGGAGTGGATTTGCACTTATCATGGTCTCTAGGACTATAACATTCATGACCTAGACCCATCTTCATGTTATTATTAGATTGTTCGGTAAGGAAGTCTAAGACCTTCTGACTTCCTTCCCACTTATCATGAAGTTTTCGTGCATGTAGGAGCAATTCCTTCAAAGACTGAATTTCTTTTTCACATGACAAATGGTCTACATTCGAATCTTTGTAGGGATTGTTCTTTTTAAACTTTTCACGAAAGTCATTGAAACGTTTGTTCAAGATAAATTTCTCCTCATTATGTTGACTATTGGCTTGGGAGAATTCAGCCTTTATATCTTTCAATTGCTGAGAAAGAAAAGAGTTTTCTTTCTTGTGATCAAAGATAACAACTTCCTTTGCCTTAGCTTCAGATTGTAAAAGCTCATTGACTTTCTTCAATTCTAAAGTTATAGCTTCATTAGCTATAACTTTGGCTTGAAGATGCTTAATGTTGAGCTTTAACTCTGAGATTATAGCTTCATTAGGTATAACTTTAAACTCAAGAGCTTCTTTCTCAACATTTGACATGTCTGAAGTTATAACTGAAGTTGCCATAACTTTAGACTTGAGCTTTTTCGCTTTGGCCTTTAGAAGTTGGTTTTCCTCAGCAATGTCAAGGATTTGTTCTTTAAGATATTTTAATTCAAGACTCTGTTCATGACAATGATCTAAGGCTTCTTCAAAATACTTAATTAAAGACTTCTTAGACAAATTCTTAACATGCTTTTTAAGTTCAAGATGACTAACCTCTTCATCATCTTCTGAATCTGGTTCTGAATCTGAATTGCCAACAAGACACATCTCGGATTCGCTTTCATTGTCACTATCTGAAATTAGGTCAAGACTGACGTTGCTTAGACACAAGTTGGCGACTTCCTCTTCCTCTGACTCGTCGTCCTCTGTGTCAAGATCCCCCCAGTAAGCCATCATGACTTGTTGGAATTCCTTCTTGGTTTTGTCTCGTTGATTTTTGTCTTTGATTTTCTTCCATGTAGGGCAATCCTTGATCATATGATCATTATCCCCACATTTGAAGCAACCACGACTTGAGAGAGACCCTTTTGACTCAATTGGCTTCTTGTAAGATTTGTTAGTGTTATTGTTAAACGTTTTCCCTTGTGGTTTATTAAAGAATTTTTACGTAAAACGTCTAGCAAATAACACTGTGTCATCTTCAAGATCCGAATCATGTTTTTCACTAGACTCGGCATGTAAAGCCACTTTCTTACTATTACTCATTTGCCTCATCCTCATCAAGAGTAATCTCGTGAGCCATTAGGGTTCCGAGTAGCTCTTGATAAGATAGGTTAGATAGATCTTTACATTCCTCAATTACCGTCACCTTAGGTCTCCATCGCTTAGATAGACTTCTAAGGATCTTCCTGGCAATTTCTTCGGAGTCAAAAGTTTTTCCAAGATTTTTAAATTCATTTATGATACTAGAGAAGCGAGTGGACATGCTGTCAAGTGATTCATTTTGTTCCATTGAGAACAATTCGTATTTTCGCATCAATAATGCAATGCGTTGTTTTTTGACAACAATTGTCCCTTCATATGCTAACTCTAGACCATCCCATATTTCCTTGGCAGTAGAACTAGATGAGAAACGATCAAATTCAATATGAGTCATGCCGTTTTGCAACAGACTGATAGCCTTTGAACTTTTCTCAGCTTTCTTATAATCTGCCTCAACATAGTCATCTTCTTTCTTTTCGACCCGAGTGCCATTAACAGATCCAAGCATGATCTTATTAGGGCCATTCTTAATGATTAGCCAACATTCCCAATCGTTACCCTATATGAAATGGGTCATCATATTTTTCCATAAACTGTAGTTCTTCCTATCGAATACGGGACACTTCAGATGTTTGGAATCCATTAAAATAAAATTAAATGCAGCGGAAAATAAATAAAAATAAAAGGATAAATAGATCAGACTCCTTGCTGTAAGGCAATCAAGAGCACGAGGCTTTGATACCAATTGTAGAGTCTATTGATCGAATACGAAAGAGGGGGTGAATTGAGTATTAAAAACTAGCCCGACTTTTTCGATTTATATGATATGTATTTAATTATTTGATCTTATGGATTAAAATCAACTAATTAATTAATCAAAGTAAGCACAAGTAACGAAATAACGATAAGTAACGAGAGTAGAGAGAGGCACACGGATTTTTGAAGTGGTTCAGTTTCTCACGTTGAAACCTACGTCCACTATTCTCGATTAATAATTCTAAGTACCTTTCTACGGATTACAAAAATTATCAACCCAGTCGTATAATCAACACTATGACTATAACTCAAGGTGAGTATCGCTAAATACTTTATACTATCTTACGTTATTAAGAAAGTACAATATAACTCACACAGATTCTCGTTAAAGAATTGTAAGCTTATAATGATATACTATTATCCAATAACGTATTTCACGCAAGCGATTGATAATAATTGATGCTCGACTCTTTTGAAAACAAACACTAAAAATAATAAATATTTTGCGCAAAGGTTTGCTTTAAAACGATTTTGGAAAATAATCACAAGTAGTATGTGTGCCGTGTTGTTCTTATTTATTTCGTGTGTTTTACAATTCAGATGTGAAGGAGTATTTATAGTAATAGAAGTATAGTAGATCTAAACCCCTAGCTTAATATTTAAGAAAGATATTTATCTTTAATATCATAAAATACTATTTTCTTTATCTTTTAGAAATATCTTTATCTCAAAATATTAATTGGTTTATCTTATAGAAATATATTTATCTTTAAGATCTCAAAATATTGTTGTAAAGATATAATAGAATCCTAGATTAGGTAAACAAGGGAAACAACTTAAGGAGGCCGAAATCCCTAGTCTCACAAAACCCTAGGAGGCACGCAATCTTAGGTGGCACAATCCCTTGGTTTACACGAAACCCTAGATGGCTCAAACCCTAGATGGGCTTATTAGGTTAACAACAAATTGAGATATAATATATTAGAAACCCTAGGTAGCATGACAACCTATAAGTTGTATTACTAACCAATAGAATCTCATAAATATATTCTCCATTTAAAACTTTTGATAAATATAAAAATACTCTTTCACTTTTGAAAACATTTAAAACATTTTATTTCCAAAATCATGCATCAACATTTATCATCCAAAGTTATAGGCTAAAGCTATAACTTTGAACTTAAAATCACTTGAATGGTATAGTTACCAAATGACGACCTATACTATCTAATCTTCACAAAGATCTTCAGTATACGGATCATCTCTTCATCTTGATCACAAAGACCCTCCATCTTGAGTCTTGTGTTATTTGAGGTAGATCTTGCTTGAAACGATTTTCTTTAAAGTTATGGCTGGGTAGCTATAACTTCCATGTAAACTTCCAAAGTTATTCCTAACGTTGTTATAACTTTGTCTTACTGACTTTATCAAAGTTATGCATGAAGTTCTTATAACTTTGATCTTTCTTCTCATAATTGTTGCTAGCTATAATAAGACTAAAGCACACAATTACACGCATATGATATATCGAGTAAAGCACATTATCACGTAAACACATGTCATTATCAAAACTATAACATTGGTCCAACAACACACCTCTCGAAAAGACGTGCCTCGCTCTTGTGTGGGCAACAAATGAGCTACGCCACTACATGCTTAGCTACTCTATCAAAGTATACTCTAAAATGGACCCTGTCAAATACCTCTTCGAGAAATCCATTCTCAACGGACGTTTGTCACGATGCACCTTAATGGTCTCAGAATTCGATCTCAAATATATATGTACCTCTAAAAGTCATAAAGCTCTTCGCAGACAATCCTATAAACGATGCCCAAGCATTAGACATGTGGTCATTTCCAGACGAGGATATACTACAGACTTGTAAGGACTCCTGCGACCTTTATTTCGATGGCGCATCCAATTTAAGAGGATTTGGAGTAGGAATATTTCTCATTTTTTCTAAAGGCGAGCATACGCCACTATCTGTCAAACTCGACTTCGAGGTGACAAATAATACGACAGAATATGAAGCTTGCCTCATTGGGCTACAAGCAGCAGTCTGTATAGGCATTAAGAATATCCGAGTTCATGGAGACTCCTCCTTGATCATCAACCAAGTCACGAGATCATGGAAAATTCAAAGTGAAAGTCTAGCACCCTATCAGGCTAAGATAGATCAAGTCGCTCAATTCTTTGATCAGTCACTTATCTACATCTACCTCGAGAAGAAAATCAGTTTGCAGACGCTCTTGCGAAACTTGCAGCACTGATCAACATGCCAGACAACATGATCGAAATGCCTTTATGCATCGAACGACGGTCAGACCAGCCTATTTGCACCAACTTACAAATGAAGAAGAAAGCCCAGAGGAACCCTGGTTCCAAGCCATTCTAAACTTCAAACTCAACGGCACATACCCACCAGAAATAGATAAGACGGGACAACGCGCCATACGCATATTAGCCTCTTAATACCTCCTCATGCAAGGAGAACTTTACAAAAGAACACCTCTTGGTTTCATCTTACGTTGCCTTGATCATTCACATGCACAAAAAGTGATGGAAGAAGTTCACGATGAATAATACGGTCCCCAGATGAGTGGACCCATGATGGCAAAGAAAATCACACGTCTAAGATACTAACGGACGACAATGGAATCTGATTGTATTAAATACGTCAGACACTGCCATAATTACCAAATCTTCGGGAATGTGCAGCATGTTCCTCCCTCGATGCTTTACACCATGACATCTCCTTGGCCATTTTATGCTTGGGGAATCGACATCATTGGAAAGATCACACCAGCTGGAACACGAGGTCACTGCTTCATTCTGGTAGCTATCGATTACTTCACAAAATGGGTCGAGGCAGCATCTTACACTAGTCTCACCGCTAAAAATGTGGCAAAGTTCATACAAACCAATATTATCTGCTGATATGGTTGCCCACATAAAATCATCAGTGATAATGGCTCACATTTCCAGGATGAGACTGAATAAGTGCTAGTCAAATATAAAATCAAGAATCACCATTCCTCGCCTTACAGACCTCGGACTAATGGCGCGGTAGAAGCAGCTAATAATAATGTCGTCACAATCCTCAAGAAAATGATCGACAATTACCGCGATTGGCCAAGCAAAATACCCTTTGCGTTATGGGCTATCGCACTTCAGTTACGACACCCACTTGGGCCACTTCTTTCTACTTAACTTATGGGATGAAAGTTGTACAACCAGTAGAATAGAAATCCCATCTCTACGTATTCTTTTGGAGAGTGAAATTCCGGAAGCTGACAGGAAAAAAGATAGATATGATGAACTCGTCCTCTTGGACGAGCGAAGACAACGTGCCTTACATAATGTACAGGCATATCAAGCACGTATCAAACGAGCCTTTTACAAACGGGTTAAATCCAGAAACATCAAAGAAGGGAACTTGGTGCTCAAATCGGTCAAAGCCTTCCTACATGTTGATCCACGAGAAAAGTTCAAACCTAACTAAGCTGGGTCTTTCTTAGTCAAATCCATATTCTCAGGGGGTGCTGTTAGAATCACAGACCTAGATGGGAATGAATTTGCTAACCCTACCAACCTAGACCAATTGAAACAATACTACCATTAGCATAGGTCGAACAAGAAAACCAAACGATCCTCGCGTCAACTCATGTGTCGCTCATGCGACACGGAATAAACCGGCCCCTGACCAGTCCATTTTAATGTCACTATGCTCTTGCATTTTGACATTTGGATAATCCTCATGTCATCAAATAAACTGAATTGTACTTCTTTTGGGAGTAAGCATGGCTCATGCCATCCTTTTCTAAGTTCGTTACAAGCTCTTGCTTCGAACATTTATTATTTTACATATTTCGAACTACGCGCATGGTTTGATTTCATTTTTTCTAATGAATAAGTAGGTAATCCTTCGCAGGATTCAACCTGTCGTTATTTTAAATGTAAATAGAAAGACATTTGTATTTCCATTTGAAATTCGACAAAAGTAATAAAAGAAAGTCCCATCAATTTTTTAAATAACCTTGATCTTTTATTAATTATTTCATTAATAGTAATAATACGCTACATAAAAAAATGCTGAAATAAAAGCAGAGTTAGGATTCTAAAACCCCGCCATTTATTACAATTCAAAAAAGAATAATAATACTAAATAATATTTTGTGACTATGGCTATTCTTCCATCTTCCCCTTGCATTTGTCACCATTGCCACTCTTCCTGTTTCGACCACGAGTCAACCCTCTTGCGCTATCTCAGACCTAATCACCAACGGTCTTTCTCGCGGTCCAGCCCTACCATTTCTATCCATCACCATCTTCACGACAAGAATAGTTCTCGGTTTCTTCGGTGGATGAACAACTAGGAATCCGGCTTCTTTTTCCCCTTCCGTCAGATACTTCTCTTTCTCTTTAGCCGTCTCGCGGATTTTATAGTCTATAGGCTCATGTTTTCTCAGTTTCTTATGCTTCAGGAGTACTAGCATTTCTTCACTGCAAGTATGATCAATATACCCATAACGAGCCAACTGGAACAAGTACATACCACATATTCCTCTGAACCCATCTAGCAGCCCATTCCCAACAAGACTCTACAGTATGAGCCAAGGCACTTTGGGGAACAATATCAAGCCTCATAATTTTCTGTTTAAGGCCCACTTGCCACAACTTTCTTTCCGGAAATATACATACCACAAATTCTAAGCCAGGAAGACGAACTGACCGAGTAGAATCCAAAGATGATACCCAAGTAACTTACCTGAGATGCCACCATGACACGATCCATCGAATCAAGGGACCGCCTTCACTCTTCGGATTATTTTCTCAATAATTGCGTACCCGGGAAAATTCCACCATGTAGAGCCTGGTTCTGATAGTAATTGATTGAGCACGATATCCCGACACATTAACTAGGGGCTCGATCAATCGCATCGTTCCATCAGCCATATTTGCAACAAAGAAAAAGAACGCGTCAAAATACAAAAAAAAATGAAAAAGACAAAAAAACCGAACAAAGAAAAAAGACAAAAAAAAAAGACAAAAAATAAAAGAGAAAGAAAAAGACAAAAAAAAAAGAAAAGAGGGAAGGAAAGAAAGAGAAAAGAAAGAGTTCTTACTTGCAAGATGATGGAACTGCCCAAATATGAAAATTATCGATTAGCCTTTCTATTATCCATGCCAAGAATGATCACTTCTAGACAAAGGCATGCTGGGCTCTTGCGCAGTTCCATTTGTTCTACCAGATTCAAGAAAAGAGGGTACCTTCTCATCTCTTTATCAACGTGGCCTTGCAAGATATAGCAATGCAAAAGGCAAAATACAAAGGCTCTACGCCTCGCAGTATATGATATAGAAGGGTCCCCCTATTTATGAATCGATTAACAAAATCGTTCATACGAACACCTTTCGAGGTAACATAACGGTCTACCTCAGCCTTGGTCAACCCAAGAAGGTCTCTAAATTTATTCTTATACCCTTGGGAGCTCAGGGGTATAGTTGGCGCATCTTCAGGGTCCCATCCCCCTATGGCAGCTATTTCTTCAGGAAAAGGACAAATATCGCCTCCAGAAAAGGCAAAAACATGCAAATTCGGGTCCCAATACTCAAGACAAGCATCCAGGAAAGGCCTCACAACCTTCACTATTTTTAGGCTCAAGATCGATCCTAAATTAAAAACACCCATATCGTGTTTCTCTAGATTGGTGAACTCGTTCGTCCACTCCTTCAGACGGTTTTCAAAGGCATTCATAATTGTGAACGTTTTAGAGAGATTTTTTATTGACTATTGATAGACGGAAGAATTATATGAGTAATAGCTTCCTCGACATGTCTATATATACTATTTGCACTTTCCGAAGTTTAATCAGAGACGGACTCACCCAGGAACGGACGCAGCACGAGCTGCGCCCTTTCGAAGAGTCGCAGTTCTTGCTGCGCCTCTTCCCTAAGTCCTTTGCCTTGATTTCCAGCTTCGGATCTTTCCTAATTCACGTCCAACTATAACTTCCTATTCCTATAGGATATAGATTCGGTAATACGCCGATTTTCAATAATATAGGATTTCCTAATCCTGGTCAGGTTCGCTTCTCAAGACGGAATTCGACGTTGTCGCCCTAAACGCACATTTACTCATTTTATTTTATTTCTTTTTAGGGAATCATTTCTCTACATATATTATAAATTTACATTTCTTTTAAATTTTCTTTTTTTAGGGTGTAACCCTCCCTATCCTTCGGTCATTTTTGCACATTTCATTTTTATTTTTCGCTAGTTTAGGCCACCAATATGCTATATGTGATTGCGGATTTTCGGTAGCGCGACGGTAGAAACCGTGGTCTACCAAACCTGTTCTTTAGACTAACCTGCAGGAACAAAAATACCCAGACAACAAAGGTACTCAAAGAAGACACATATACATCAAACTGGGGGCTCTCTCCCAAAACAAAATCCAAAACTAGGGGCTTTCGCACAAAACAAAGTCAGTATATACAAAAAGCTAGTCAAAATGTACAAGTCAAATAACAAAATACAGCTAATCCTCATCACCACCCAGCATGGACACGGTCACCTTGAGAGCGGCAATCTCGTCATCCCTAGCATCCAACTCCCTCAACAGGAGAGTCGTCTCCTTGCGGGACTCCGCCAACTCTCGCTCCAACTCTCTCTTCAAAGAAATTCCTCATTTCAGTCATTTCACTTCAAAATACAAGAAGACACGATAAGAACGAAAGGGAGGTTCATACCTGTCTATCTGACCACCTGAGAGCGCCTCGATGACCGTGGCCCGCAGCCGGTTGGCCACCCTCCACAACTCCACGTGCTGAGACAGTGCCACCTACATTCAAATAGAAATGAGGTCAGATCAAAAGCATTCCCATGCGGGGAAAAATGAAAGGAAGATAGGCAAATCTTACCCTCCTCACTAGATGCTGCCACTCCTCCAAGCAAGCATCAGACACCGCCACACTGAAATCGCGGACCTCCGAAGTCGTCGTAAAACCGGTCTCATCGGTGTACTCCAACATCTTGGGGTAAGCTGGGGGCTCGACGCCCGCCACCTCGATCTCCTACAAAAGACAGATGACTCTTCAATTGACGATCATTTGTTACTATTCAAATCAATTCAAACAAAAATAAAAAATGCTTACCACTATCAGCCATTACGTTAGTCTCTGGTAGACTGTAACACCCGTAAATGTACCCTATTTTTATAGTGAAAATATTTTACGGATACTTTTCAATGAAATTTAGTTTTACTCGTAAATTTAATTTTCCGAGTCGAATTTAGAATTTCCGAGTTCGTATTTGGAATTTCCGCGAGATTCTATGAGAATCCCGTCTTAAGGCGAGTTTGACTTTTGTTGAATTTTTCCTCATACATACTCATACTCCCTTATCCTATTTCTCATTCACACAAACACCATTCAAGCTTACTTTCTCCTTAAGAAAAAGAAACCCTTGCCTCCAGAAACTTTCCGATCTTAAAATCATCGTAGCTCATTCGTTCTTTGTTTAAATTCACGCAAGTTCGTCGCATTCTTCCCCTCTTACCTTCCTCTATCCGTATTGATATTAAAATTACCGTCTTTCTCGCTTTTTAAATTATCCGTCTTTCTCAAGGTGAATCATATTCATCTTTTATTATCTAATTGTATGTAGGTGGAGACTAGGAAGGTTTAGAAATCGATTAAAGACGCATAAAGGTAACGGTGAAGGGTTACTCGATATCATTTACGTGTTTTACATGCTTTATATGCTAAAATTCGTATTTAGAATACGATTAGAAAGCTTAGGAATCATGTTATGAATAATGAATGTTGTTAATTGATGATTGTTGATGATGAATATTGATTGTTGATAGTTATTAGAAATGAATTATGAGAATTGGAAATGATAGGATTGAATTTATGTGGAAGGCTCTCGGGTGAATTGGTAACTCATGTCACGGGCGTGAAATACAAGTCACGGTCGTGACTTGTGCAGTTTCAGTGCACTGACCCCTTTTCGTAAAATGATCATATCTCCTTCGTTACTTGCTTGTTTTGGGCTTGTGACATACCGTTGGAACCGTAAGAAGATAAGCTATCACCTCAACTTGGAATTTATGTATTTGCATGTCTAGAACTCTAGTTATGACAGTTTGAAGTGAACCCTTGTTTTAGTTAGTTTCCCAACTTGTTGTTTTGGAGAGGTATCTATGTTTCTTATTTATTATGCTTCTTAAACTTGGTCTAATGCTTATGTATCATGTATTGATTCATGTTTATCATATTTACGTTTATATAATGCCATATTCTCATGTTTTGTGACGGTTTGTGATATGTTCCCCTTTGAGTCGGTTTTTACAAATGTTACGGTTTGAGCACTGTTTTGTCTTGTGCTTTGTACTCTCATTCCCTTGGCTCTACGCTTCCCGTTCGTAAGGCTGGATTTTGCGTAACGGAGAGTATCCTAATGCTTAATTTGCATGTGTAGTGGGCATACACGACTTTTTGGGAGTTGAACGCTATGCGTTGATCGACCCGGCCGTCAAATGTTGTGTACTTGCGAGGTGGTGTTATTTGCATGTAGTGTACCGCTTGTTATGAGGCTTGCGCTCTTTTCCGCCTCTTTCGTGAATTGATCTACCGAATTTGGGGTACTCTTCTATATTTGTAATACCGAGTCTTCTGGATTGGAACGTCTTACCACATGTCGAATCGGAACACGTCTTATTCCGAGAGTCTGGCCATGTTTAGACTAGGACCGTATTATTATCGTCGTCCTACTGGGAGGAAATTAGTCTACATATACGTAATGTAGCATCGTGTATGAGTTCAGGGAAACGTCTTATCCCGTGGATGCCTGTTAATCATACTTGCCATGTACACGATGCTAGTGCGTTTCATTTACCGTGAGAGTTGTCACTTGTGTCGTTCTTGAATGCGTGATTTCATGATATTGTTCATGGTCATTGCATGATTGGGCACCGTCAATGTCTTGGTTCGTGAATGGATGATAATATGTTGGCTTTATTGTGATCATCACATGACTTGACTTGGTTTGTCTGTCGAGTCTCAATCTTATCAAACTTATACCGCTAACGGTGAGATCCAAGCCCTAGTGAGCGTATTCGGTTGCCTAAGAGTGTCTTCCCCGAGTCTTTGAATAACATGATGGTTTCGGATTTGATTTCAACATGATCTTATCATTATATATTATTGCCTATCTATTCTTATCGTATTTCACATGTATATCTAATATATGCATGCTTAACTTTTGTATTTCCTTCTATGTACGTTTAATGTGATATGGCTGGGAGAACCCGGAGTTACTCCCCACTGACTGTGGCGTTCATGTTTTTCATGGATGAACAGGTTGCTTGATTTGGATGGCTTTTTGCTTATGCGATTTTGGGTTCGGGTGTGAGCTAGCGGGCGTTGTCCCTGGATGAAACACCTCTAGACGTTGTTTAGCTAGTTGCTAATTACTTTGTCTTTTGTTAACACTTTGAGAGACTACGTCTCTTGTGGTATTTTTATTTAGTTTATAATATTTTGACACTCCTCGTTTTATTTAACTTGCATGTATACAAGTTTTTAAAAACTACCTATTTCCGCTATATAATTCACATGCTTGTATGTTTTATATTTCCGCATTCGCGAGGGTTGTCACATTAATCATATAAATCGTAATTTCATTATAATCCTGTAAGATTAAAGGGATGTATACGGATATGTTTTGCACAAGTGGTATCAGAGCTTTCGGGCTATGAAATTGTTTTATGTGATTTTCATAAATATTTAATTGTATGATTATTGAGAGGAAAAAAAATAAATCCGGAATTTTTTTTTTAAAACTCATGGTTTAACATTTTTTTTGTGTCGTGATGTATATTTTTTTTAGGGTTCCATTATAGATTCATTCATATTATTGTTTTAATCTGTTAAAGATGATAATATATGAATTTGTTGATATTTTAATTTAATAAGGATTAAATTAGAATGTAAATGGAATTGTATTGGATGTTAATGAACATCAAATTTTGTGCAATATATTTTCGGTATAAATTGTTTTAGATGTTCATATTAAAAGATTAATTTGAATCATCTATTTGTATCAATGTTTAATAACGATTAGGCATTGTTTGTTTTGTACCAATCTAGTTAATATAAGCTTGATCGAATTAAAACGGTTTAATTTGATTAAATTTTTTTTGCTGCCCGTGTTACTGTTCACAGTTATAAAAAAAAAAAAAAAAAATTTTCCTGTTTTTTTAAAAATGGCAGCAACAGTTTTTTTTTGTGTATTGGATTTTCGGTTTTTGTTATAAACCGAGAGAAAAGAAAGAAGAGAAAAAAAAAATTTGGGACTTGTACTGTTCGCGTGAACAGTGATCAGAAGAGAAAGAAATAAAAAATTTGTTTGTTTTTTTTTTGGGCATTATAAAGATAATGTTTGTTTGTTATTGTGAAAAGGTTCACAATAATGATACCCGATGATTTTAAAAAGGTTTAAAATAAAATGGATTATGGAAGATTAAAATTGTTGTGGGCAATTAAAGAATTGTCACATAGTTTTGATCGTATTTAATGATGGTTTGGATAATTAATCAACATAATTAATGAATTATGTCTTGTAGTATTAATTTATATAGTTGATGCATTTTATTTTTGTTGAATGAATGAATGAATTTATTTACGTATTTTTGCAATTGGTTGAAAAATGTAATACCTAGTGTGGCCTTAGTTAATCATGTTTTCGTAATGATGGAAACATGGTTTGGATGTATTTATGAGATCTCGAATCTCCTTTTATTTCTTTTAATTATGTTTTTGGAATTAGAATGTAAATACGTTTAATTTCTAATTTTGAAAATGTAATTAAAGAAGACTAAAGATGGAGATCGGATGCTCACTCCCGCTACATGGACCAAGATGAGACAAAGTCAAGCTTCTCGGGTCCATTAGGATGGATTCCAAACTTGTATTTACTGTTCATTTTGGTAGATAGGCCACACTAGGACCGTTGTAATAGTTTACGTATTTTTCGTTCTTTTGCTTTTCATTCACATGTTAAATTATTGCATCATATTCCGCCTAAACCAAACCACCTAAATTGCATGAAAAATGATTCATATAGTTTGAATTTTCATCATAGACATACAGATGTCACTCGTTCATAGGGCCATCACCTTAGTCTAAATCATTCACGAAATGCTAGAAATTTGTTCACTTAAAATGAATTAAATTTAAGATGATGGGATCTTCCTCTAAAATGAAAATTGAGATTAGTCTTTATAGGAAAAACTACTATGAACCCCTTCTTCGTCGGAAGTCATAATATGACCCCTTCTACGTTGGGTAAGTAGTGAGTGTTGACCTATTTTATCTCAACATTATAGTACGAGTAATATCTCGGGATTATATGGACTAAAGATAGAATTTACAGAAATTTATCGACCTGAGAATTCTAAAAGTAGAATTAGCCAAGAGGTTGGCTTATCAATTTACAGAAATTGAGTCTTGGGATCATTTATATAATTCTTGAGGGAGGTCAATTGTATAAATGCATGAGTCATCGCATTAAACAGTTTTTGCATTAAGACTTAATTTTAAAACGATGAAACTTATCATAATTTTTCTTCTTTTCACAGTTTCTTGAATCCGTTATATACAGATATAACTGCTAAAATAACAAATGGCTGGAAGTACAGACGACCCAATGCCAAGTGCTACACTCGATCGCGAGTCCTGGCTAAAGATCTTTATGGACAACATGAATCAGTCCACGCGACTGAAGAATGATGGGTCCAACTTTGCGGACTGGGAGGAAGCATTACGGAATGCTGCCATTGCTGACGGTAAGCTCAAGTACTTAACTGAGCCTCTACCAACTAACCCAGGCCCCAATGCAGGAGCCAATGAATCACTTGCTTATAGTGATTTCGTAATGGAGGCGGGTGCGATAGAGAACGTACTCATCTTTTCAATGGAATCCAATTTGCAGAGGCAATTCATAGCCCAGGGTGCAAACAAGATTTTCACCACTCTCTCTAACGAGTTCTCGAAAGCTCCGAGGATCGTTAGCTATGAGTATACCTGTCGCTTCTTTGAAGCGAAACTTCAGAAGGGCCAAGCGGTTAGCCCACACATTCTTGCTATGATCGAGAATGTCGAGAAGCTGGAGGCTCTTGGTTGTAAAATCGATGAGAAGATCATTATTGATCGTGTGCTTCATTCACTTCATGATGGTTTTGCCATTTTCAGGTTAAATTACTATATGAATGATATGAAGAAAAGTCTTCATACAGACCGAGAGTGATATGAAATTGAGTGGGAGCTTGAAGCAGGACATTCTCATGATTGGCAACAAGGGTAAGGGTAAGGGCAAGGCTCAAGCTGACCTAGCTGTAGGGAAGCCAAAGTTCAAAAAGCCAGGAAAGGTCAAAAGTGGGCCTGGTGAGACTAGCGGTAGCTCACAAGGCAAGACAAAGAGCAAGGAAAACACGGAGTGCCACCATTGCCACAAGACTGGGCATTGGAGGCGGAACTGTCTCGTGTATGCTGAAGACGTAAAATCAGGCCGCGTCACTCCTGTTGGTACGTCATCTTTTATTCATATGATTGAGATTAACCATGCAAGTTTCGGAACTTGGGTACTAGATACTGGTTGTGGTTCTCATCGTGTAATCATTTTCAGGGCCTAAGAAGCATCACAACTCTCGCAAAGGGTGATGTGGACCTGCGAGTGGGGAATGGAGCTAGAGTTGCTGCCGTTTCAGTGGGAACATATGTAATCCAACTCCCTAGTGGTTTTGAGTTATTACTGAATAATTGTTACTATGTACCCAGTTTGTCGAAAAACATTATTTCTGTTTCCGTACTTGATAAGGACGGTTTTTCGTTTCTAATAAAGGATAATAGATGTATTTTCTCTTTAAACGATATGATTTATGGTAAAGCTGTTTCCATGAATGGAATATATGTTTTAGATCAAACCACAGATATAATACATGTGAGTAATAAGAAAGCAAAGGTTGGTGACAAAGATCAAACCTATCTATGGCATTGCCGTATGGGCCACATAAATGAAAAACGCGTGAAAAAGCTCATTGATAATGGGACTATCTCCCCATTTGACTATGAATCTTTTGGCACGTGTGAATCATGTCTCATAGGCAAAATGACTCGAATTTCCTTCAAAGGTGTAGGAATGCGCGCTGCTGACCTATTAGGACTCATACATACTGATGTGTGTGGACCTATGTCAATCAACGCTAGAGATGGCTATAGGCATTTTATCACTTTCACGGACGATTTGAGTAGATATGGTTATGTCTACTTAATGAAGCATAAAACTGAGTCCTTTGACAAGTGTCAAGGAATTCCAGAATAAGGTTGAAAACCAGCCTGGATAGACAGATTAACGCACTACGTTCCAGACGTGGTGGGCGACTTCCTTTCGAATGAGTTTGATCAAGACCTTAAAGACTGTGGTGTAGTACTACAGTTAACTCCACCTGGAACACCACAATTGAATGGTGTGTCCGAACGGAGAAATCGAACATTGCTTGATATGGTTCGATCCATGATGAGTCACACGGTTGTACCTGACTCATTATGGGGATATGCTCTATTGTCAGCTGCTCTAATACTTAACCGAAGTCCGTCTAAAGCTGTAGACAAGACTCCATATGAATTATGGAAGGGAACGGTCTCTACCTTGTCCTTTATTCGGGTTTGGGGCTGCGAGGCTTATGTCAAGTGGAGACTTGACGATAAGCTCGGCCCACGATCGGTCAAGACATACTTTATTGGTTATCCAAAAGGGATGTTTGGTCATTACTTTTACTCGCCTACCGAACATCAAGTTTTTGTTGCGGCTAGTGCGACGTTCTTAGAGAAAGAATTTCTCGAGAATAGGACAAGTAATGGAACCTTCGATCTGTCGGAGATTCCAGAACCAACAACCGAGCTACCAATGGAGGAAACTGTTCCCTCATCATCGGCTGCGGTAAATATTCCTGAGGAACCCAGGAGGTCGGGTAGAGTCTTCATTCCTCCAGACAGATACATTGGTATGGTCGAGGAGAATGTGAGAGATGACGTTTTACTCCTAGAGAGTAACGAAACCGCTACCTATAAATGTGCCATGACCTGTTCCGACTCTAAGCTATGGCTTGAAGCCATGCAATCCGAGATGGACTCTATGTATGAGAATGACGTATGGGATCTGGTTGACTTACCTGATAAGGTTCGGCCTCTTCAGTGCAAATGGCTTTATAAAATAAAGCATTATGTAGAAGGACAACCAGATACCTACAAGGCACGTCTAGTGGCAAAAGGTTTCACTCAAGTGCAAGGATTGCACTATGATGAAATTTTTGCACCCGTAGTTAATTTGCGTTCCATTCGGATAATCTTAGCGATTGCCGCTTTTCATGACTATGAAATTTGGCAAATGGATGTGAAAAACACCTTCTTAAATGGTTATTTGGAGGAGGAGTTGTACATGGTACAACCCGAAGGTTTCATTGATCCTAAAAATCATAAGAAGGTATGCAAGCTTAAGCGTTCCATTTAATTGCTTAAGCAAGCTCCGGAGTTTGTGGAATCATCGTTTCGACCAGTGATAAAAGAGAATGGATTTACTACTACTCCGATGCGGTCGAGGTAACCAATGCTTATATAGCAATCGATTGGGAGCAAGATTGTCTTCCCTAATAGTGTATGTTGACATGACTACTCTTGATTGGGCTATGACATACCTCTCTTACACTTCGGTACAAGTTTGGTTAAAGAACATTTTCCAGCTGAAAGATCTGTGTGACGAAAAAAGAATTTTGGGGATCCGTATCGTACAGAGATAGATCACGACGGTGTGTATCCCTCAGTCAGGAGTCTATATAATAAATATTCTTGAGAGGTTCACACACATGACCAACTCCCCCCAACTCCAAGAAGGGGAACCTTCCATGGTCTCTGGGATGCATTGAGTAAAGCTCAGGCACCAAAGACATCGGAAGAGGTCTCGCGCTGAGTCGTATTCCTTATGCATCACTATAGGAATCGATCATGTATTGCCATGATATGCACTCCGTCCAGACTGCATATGCATTGAGTATGACGAGTCGTTACCAAGGAATCGGGTGATAATCACACGGATAGCTGTTAAGAATACTAAGTACCTACGGAGGACTAAGGCTGATTGACTTATGGAGGTGACACTGAGCTCTTGCGCAACACCCGGTTACGCAGATGCCTAGCTTCCAAACTGAAATCGTATGACTCAAAATCTCAGTTCTGGATTCGTGTTTAATCTTAAATGGCGCTGCTGTCATCTAGAAAGCTCCAAACAAAATGTTAGAGTCAGAGTCTACTACTGAGTCCCGCGTACCTATGCTGCTTCAGAGGCTGCGAAGGAAGCTATATTTGTGCTCGTTCTTACCAGGGATCTAACCTTAGTTCCAAATGGATGACCCCGATCACCATCTATTGGTGATAATAGTGGTGCCATCTTCCAGGCTAAGGAGCCTAAGTCCAGCAACAAGTCTAGGCATGTACAACGGAAGGCTCACATGATCCGAGATTTCGTGGAGCAAAAGGAGATAGTGATAGACAAGATTGCTATGGATTATAACGTTGCAGATCCTCTCACTAAGCCGTTAAGATATGATAAGCATGAAGGGCACGTTATTTCCATGGGAATTAAGCGTGTTCATGAGTTGTATTAGTTGTTTTATATGGATTAGACACCAGAATCTCTTTCATAAAAACTATCTATGAAATCATCGTTTTGTTTTATATTTTGTTTTTCATGTGGGTTGTACTGACAACATTGAACACCACAAAGTGAACTGAATTACATTATATTTTGTTTTAGTCCGTAATCGCCTACATGAGCTGATAACTCTGGCAATTATTTTGTGACGTCGATTGATGGTGGGTTTAACTAGCCATAAGTCAAACTGTTGACTGATCGATCACAGATGCGGGTTATAATGATACTGCGCAGGACATTTTGTGATGACGTTATGGAGTCCTAAATGTTTCAGAACATTAGGTGCCAGGTCGTTGATAGGACCTCCATAGTGTTCCTAGAGTCGATTCTTTTGACTATCGACTGTCTCTTGAGATAAAGGTTGTTTTTGGGTGACTTTGGTTTCTTTCTCATGGTCGACCGTAACAGGAGGCTAAGTAGATTTTCACTGGGTCATTTCATACTGCGCTTGTATCTGCAAGATTCGAGTTGAAGAAAATATCACACCTTTATCAGCATATGATATTTCTCAGGGCCACTCGAGGAGCTGTAACTGAAATGCATGGCCATGCTCGAATGAAGATTCGTTTATCTGTTAAGTTACTCTGTAGTCGGGGAAACCACTCTTGATACAGATCACTTGTAAAATACGACCATTGTGAATACGGACTTTGCAAATTGTTTTACATTGAGTGGGAGAAATTTAATATGGATATGAGAATCGGTTATCGCACATACACTTGTACGGACAAGTGGGAGATTGTTGGAGCCAGTGTCCTCCACAGTTAGTGCAATAACATAAATAAATCTCTATAGGTTCACAAGGTATACTTTGTATTGTAATCAGTTGATTAACGTTTATCGATAACAGTTGGCTTGCTAGATAAGTTTGACGTTATTGTCATACAGATGGCGGTGATCAACTGGTCCCTAAAAGTCACACCTAAAGGATGTGATTGAGAGATGTGATTATTTGAGAAAATAATCATATTGATGCATTATTAAATGACTAAAAGGTTAGTCGGTGTTTTGACTAAAAGGTTAGTCAATGTGATGATGATATAATCATTTAATAACGATTAAATGATGTTAGCTAAGACGAATTAACTGTAATTCGTAATTAAATATAAAATGTTATATTTAGTTGTAGTATATAATGTGAGCTTATACGAATTAAAATGTTAATTCGTAATTAAACATAAACCGTTATATTTAATTAGCAGGATTATAAATATACCGATATTTATAATTGAAGTAGATATTATACGATTGTCATAATAATTGTTATGTTAATATATCCACTGCAAAATGTTGTAATGGACCTTATTAATGTATGACAACATATTAGACAAATATAATATGTATAACATTATATTAAATGGAAGCTAATATAACCGAAAAAGAGTCCAAATACATTGAAGAATTTCGGTTAAAATAGGTAACAAAATAAGAGAAAAATAATCCATTATTTTCTCCTTTTTGAGCCGTGAGATAGGGGAGTATATGGGTAGAGTTTTACTCATTCTAACTCTCTAATTCATTCATCATTAATTTACATCACACAAAAAGATACAGACTCTTTTTCTCTCTAATTTTCTTGCAAATACAAGGGCATTTCTCGATCAATCTTGGGTGAGACGATTAGGAGGATATCTGATTTGATATCTGTTCTTAGGCCGAATTTACGAGGACTAAAGGTTATTCCTAATCCCTTTGTTTATTATGCAATTTTGTTTATGACCCGTTAATCATATAAATCGTAATTTCATTATAATCCTGTAAGATTAAAGGGATGTATACGGATATATTCGCACATTATTAATGTTATTGCACTAACTGTGGAGGACACTGGCTCCAACAGAATTAACTGTAATTCGTAATTAAATATAAAATGTTATATTTAGTTGTAGTATATAATGTGAGCTTAAACGAATTAAAATGTTAATTCGTAATTAAACATAAACCGTTATATTTAATTAGCAGGATTATAAATATACCGATATTTATAATTGAAGTATATATTATACGATTGTCATAATAATTGTTATGTAAATATATCCACTGCAAAATGTTGTAATGGACCTTATTAATGTATGACAACATATTAGACAAATATAATATGTATAACATTATATTAAATGGAAGCTAATATAACCGAAAAAGAGTCCAAATACACTCTAGGAATTTCGGTCAAAATAGGTAACAAAATAAGAGAAAAATATCCCTTATTTTCTCTTATGGGTGCCGTGAGAATTGGAGTATATGTGTAGAGTTTTACTCATTCTAATACTCTAATTCATTCATCATTAATTCACAACACACAAAAAGATACAGACTCTTTTTCTCTCAATTTTTTCTAGCAATTACAAGGGCATATCTCGATCAGTCTTGGGTGCTACGATTAGGAGGATATCTACTTTGATATCTGTTCTTAGGCCGAATTTACGAGGACTAAAGGTTATTCCTAATCCCTTTGTTTATTATGCAATTTTGTTTATGACCCGTTAATCATATAAATCGTAATTTCATTATAATCCTTTAAGATTAAAGGGATGTATACGGATATATTCCCACAAGTGGTATCAGAGCTTTCGGGCTATGAAATTGTATTATGTGATTTTCATAAATATTTAATTGTATGATTATTGAGAGGAAAAAAAATAAATCCGGATTTTTTTTTTTAAAACTCATGGTTTTACATTTTTTTTGTGTCGTGATGTATATTTTCTTTAGGGTTCCATTATAGATTCATTCATATTATTGTTTTAATCTGTTAAAGATGATAATATATGAATTTGTTGATATTGTAATTTAATAAGGATTAAATTAGAATGTAAATGGAATTGTATTGGATATTAATGAACATCAAATTTTGTGCTATATATTTTCGGTATAAATTGTTTTAGATGTTCATATTAAAAGGTTAATTTGAATCATCTATTTGTATCAATGTTTAATAACGATTACGCATTGTTTGTTTTGTACCGATCTAGTTAATATAAGCTTGATCGAATTAAAACGGTTTAATTTGATTAAATTTTTTTGCTGCCCGTGTTACTGTACACAGTTATAAAAAAAAAAAAAAAAAAAATTTCCTGTTTTTTTAAAAATGGCAGCAACAGTTTTTTTTTTGTGTATTGGATTTTCGGTTTTTGTTATAAACCGAGAGAAAATAAAGAAGAGAAAAAAAAAATTTTGGGACTGGTACTGTTCGCGTGAACAGTGATCAGAAGAGAAAGAAAAAAAAATTTGTTTGTTTTTTTTTGGGCATTATAAAGATAATGTTTGTTTGTTATTGTGAAAAGGTTCACAATAATGATACCCGATTATTTTAAAAAGGTTTAAAATAAAATGGATTATGGAAGATTAAAATTGTTGTGGTCAATTAAGGAATTGTCACATAATTTTGATCGTATTTAATGGTGGTTTGGATAATTAATCAACATAATTAATGAATTATGTCTTGTAGTATTAATTTATATAGTTGATGCATTTTATTTTTGTTGAATGAAAGAATGAATTTATTTACGTATTTTTGCAATTGGTTGAAAAATGTAATACCTAGTGTGGCCTTAGTTAATCATGTTTTCGTAATGATGGAAACATGGTTTGTATGTATTTATGAGATCTCGAATCTCCTTTTATTTCTTTTAATTATGTTTTTGGAATTAGAATGTAAATAGGTTTATTTTGTAATTTTGAAAATGTAATTTAAGAGACTAAAGACGAAGATCGGATGCTCACTCCCGCTTCATGGACCAAGATGGAACA